>CAJQZJ010000520.1:2714022-2760610 GCA_907164525.1 Lophiomys imhausi | reverse complement strand
CACACACACACACACACACACACACACACACACACACACACACACACCATTAGTAGCCTACTGACAGTCCTGAATACCAAGAGTTATGGTCTGGACCACCACTCTCCACTTACTGGGTGTAAGTAGCAGGGTTGCTGAGTGCATGACCTTAGCTTTCTCTTCTATGATGGGCTCTGTCTCTGATCACCATACTGCCAAGTCTCATGGGCTTTTTGTAGGATTTGAGTAATAGGCAAAGAATGAGAAAGAAAATGAGGAATCTGCTGTAGACTTGGGCACACCCATCTTCAGTTCCAAGGAAAGATCCAGAGTCTCAGTAACTTGAGTTAACTTGGTACTGAGGAAAATGGGGAAATGCTTTCCATGTCGAAATGCAATGTTTCCTTTGTCATCTGAGTTAGGTAGATGCCTACCTGAGAGGATATTGTAAAACAGCCTGGGGCGGGGGAAATATTCACTGCTTAATACTTGGGCAACTTGAAAATCACCTTACTTCTCAGGGGTTCCATTTTATTGTCTTATTTCTGTTGTCCTAGTCTTTGATAAAATGTCACCTTCTTAGAGAGACTTTTTATATTAACCAGCTTATTATAGGAACATAAAAATAATACTGTGACTCCACCACAGACTTTTCTTTTTATTGCTGCGTCCCCCATTAAGGATGGGCTTCCCAGAGACAGTGAATCTAGAGTCTAGAGGGATTGTCTGCTATTGAAGAAGTCAAGTGGCATGTTGGGATGCTCCATTTTCACAGTGAAAGGAAGATGTGAGAGACTGGGCTGAAAACAAGTGCATTCCTTTTGTATGTAGCATATGTGCCATGGCTCCTTACCTTCTGTTGGACAAAATGAGTCTCATGATAAACCTCATTAACTGGGTCTAAGCTAGTAGAGAGAGACTGCAAGTCATATGGCAGTGACAAGGGGTCATGGCAGAAGGAGAGGCTATTGAAGGCGAATGTGACCTACCTACTATAACTCCTCTGACAGCATTAACAAAAGTAGCAAGTGACTTGTGACATGAGTATCCCTGACCTTAGTCTCAGCCTGATTTTTCTCCATTGTGCTCACAATGCTGTCTCATCATTCTACATAGTTTGCGTACTTTGCTTTTCAATTGTCTGTCTGACTGTCTGTCTGTCTATACCTGTCTACGGGTACAGATACACTTGTTTCTACAAGGGTTTATTCAAAGCCTTGGACAGTACTATAAATACTTTGAGTCTGTTCGTTGAGCAATCTTTTATGCAGGGGCAAAAATGAATGACGAACCAAGCATTTCTCTGAGCACCAGAGCCCCCGTTTCAGACTGAGGGCATCCTTCCCTGTGAGATTCCTCTTCCTTTCATGTGCTTTGGCAGCAAAGCCCTGGATTTTTCTGAAGATTCCCATTGGAGCTCTCATGTGTCAGTCATCTCCACAGTCTTGTCTGCTGATAAAAATTTATCATTCTTTGTAGATGAAATATTAGGACAAGGTACCCGTAGGCAGCTCCTGTTACAGACATAACGCTTTCCAGAAATGTTTGTAGAAACAAATACTCAGATGTGGAAATGATTTACTTAAGGTCTTCTTTTTCTGTAAAGGAGAGGGGTCAGTTTTAAAAAACATAAAATTAGAAATAAACTTAAATAAAAGTTCTTTTAAAATCTTCTTTTGCATTTTAAAATGCTATTTCCAGCATTCTATCCATCGTTAATTTTATTATTGTCATTGACAATTGAGCTCAAATTTGGCTACCTTAAGTTTGATGAGCAGCCAATGGAGTCTAAAAATTTACCATTTTCAACGAAGCTTAATGAGTCTCGGCATTGCCTTGGCTGTACGGTTCTTTGCATCTCCTCATAAATGTGTGTTTCCATCATTTCATTTCAATATTCTGCTTTTACAGAATAATAATGAATGGCACATGGAAAACTCAAAGTATCCATTCCAGTGCATTTTTTAAGCAGCCACCAAGCACCTGTCATTATTAGAGGAGGTGGAGACCCCATAGGGAATGAGAAGACAATTTCCCTGCCCTTTTGAAGTTGGCAGGCTCTCTGAAGAGTTCTCTGCATTAATAACTTTGTGTAGTGGAATATCACAATATTAAGTGAGCCCATGAGAAAGTGGCCATTGTTGTTAGATTCCTTCCTTCCTTCTTTCCTTCCTTCCATCCACTAGTGCACAAAGCTGAAGTTTTTAGAGAAAGGGTTTTTTAAAGAGGCCTCTGGCTGTTAGTTGATGAAGATCTTCAGGATGAACAAAGAGAATGTGGAGGTTCTGTACTTCTTTTATTTTTTGAGGTAGTCTCAATTTATAGCACAGGCTAGCCTCAAACTTGCACTCCCCCAGCTCAGCCTCCAAAATGCTGAGGTTACAGGCATGTGCTACCATGTCAGGTTTTATACATTATTTTCTTTAGCTTAAATGATGTAGTTTTATGACCTTTATGATCAAAGAATGCCTAGATCCGCTCCTCTTACTACTTTCTGTGGCTCTTGATGATATAATTGGTTTTGTGCTCAGCAGGAAGCTGTATCTTCCTCCTGGATTCTGCCCTTTATTCAGCCCGGGTCCAAATGGTTGCTCAGACCCATGGAGTTCATCTGAGTGTCATGTACTGTGTCCTTGGCTTTCCTTCAGACCTCTGTGGTTGTCTGTTAGAGTCAGTTCTGTTCTGGATCCCTACAAATAGAGACTGCCTTCATGTTTCAGAAACTGACTGCCAGGTGGTTCTACAGAGTCTCATCTGGTCACCAGCCCCATCACCCTCCTGTTGGAAGGCTGTGGGTCAGAAGGGATGGATGAGGGTGTAGGGGTGGAGAAGAAAAAGGATGAGTAAAAAAACAAAAGAGAAAGAAAGCGAGAAACTAACTAAGAGGGTGTGAGAAAGAAAAGAAAGTTCTGGGACAATAAAGCCACATGAGAGTGAAGTACAAAGGGCACAAGTAAGTAAAAGTTTGTGACAAGGAAAGAAAAACTTTATGGAGGACAGAGAAGGAAAGACAGTCAGGAGTTGATATGTCTTGATATAAAAAAATCTAAAGTTACAAAAACATCTTTGAATGCCAAGAAACCAAATAATCCAATCAAAAAATGGGGGACAGAGCTAAATAGAGAATTCACAAAGGAGGAATCCCTAATGGCTGAGAGACATTTGAAGAAATGCTCAGCATCCTTAATCATCAGAGAAATGCAACTCAAGATGACTCTGAGATTCCATCTCACACCTGTCAGAATGGCTAAGATCAAAAACTCAAATGACAGCACATGCTGGCGAGGGTGTGGAGAAAAGGGTACCCTACTCCATTGCTGGTGGGAGTGCAGGCTTGTGCACCCACTATGGAGGTCAGTCTGGTGATATCTTAGAAAACTTGGAATAGCTCTGCCTCAGGACCCAGCCATAGCACTTCTGGGTATACACCCAAATGACTCCTCACGGAATCATAGGGAAGTTTCTTCATCTATGTTTATAGCAGCCTTATTTGTAATAGCTAGAAACTGGAAACAACCCAGATGTCCCTCAACCGAAGAATGGATTAAAAAACTGTGGTATATCTACACAATGGAATATTATTCAGCTATCAGGAACAATGAAATTATGCAATTTGCAGCCAAATGGATGGAACTAGAAAAGCTCATCCTGAGTGAACTAACTCAGACTCAGAAGGACACATATGGCATCTATTCACTTATAGTAGGATTTTAGCTATATAGTAGAAGGTATCAATACTACAACTAACACACCAAAGGGAACTTGGACATAGACTTCTTATTTTTAATTTTTATTTATTTTTTTATATATTAGTTATATTTTTTTATATTTTTTAGTCTTTTTTATCTATTGTATGCTTATTGATTTGTTTGTTTAGTAGTTCTCTCTCCTGGGCAACGAGACACTTTTCACTGATGGTACTGCTTCATAGATCCCCAATGAATGAAGAGGCTCTTGGCCCTCATACGACCTCTCAACTGAGATGAGGGACTGTTATATAAGGACACCCCACCCCAGAGAAATGGGATGGAATGGTTAGGAGGTAAAGAAAAAAATGAAATGTGATGTTTCGGCCTTTTACTACTAACTGTCACAAACTGTTTTGGATAATTAAGAAATGCAAACTAATGGTTATGCAAGCCGGTCATTCTGTTAGGTACTATGACAGCCTATTATAGTTACTTGCTAAGCTAATCAGAAATAAAGCTGCTAAGAGACAAGCAACATCTGCTTACCCTAATATAAGAGATTGATAGGGCCTCTTCAAAAACCTCAAGAGATCTGCAGAATATGGCATTCAAAGATGTTTTCGTAACTTTAGATTTTTTTTATATCAAGACATATCAACTCCTGACAGCACCCCCCATTCTCCTCCAAGTAGAAGATGAGCATCGAAGAATCTCCAGTGGGAGATGATTGAATTAGTCACAAGCCTATCTCTTGGTAGGAAAAGCCCCTTGCTCCAACTGTAGACAGAGTGCTGTCCAAAAAGGACAAAACCTGGAAGCAGGTAAGTCAACAGCCTAGCTCTGCCAAGACAGGGTAGATAAGTCCTTCATAACCCCTGCTCTACAATCAATGTCTGTCAGAGAAGCGGGGCCAAATGACTGAAGAGTGATGCTGTAATGTATGGAGAGAAAATGGGAACTGTCCAGGCAGCCACTGCTATGTCATTTCTTAGTTTGGGAAGCTGCAGACCCTGTACTTCCTATAAAATCAGATATATTTATCCCTCTCAGGTCTCTGAGGTGATTGAAGAACAGATAGATAGAGTCTATCTGTTTGAGTTGTTTAGGAGTCAAGAGAGTATTATACATCTAAGAAGATACTTTTAAAATTGTGTTGCAATTAGTGTGAATGTTGAGTCAGATATAGAACTTTAAACTCATGGAGATGTTTAGATAGTAGAATGTTAAAGTCAAGTACCAAATACATATTGCTGGTCATTGGGAATGTACGTTAAGCCATATAACCCTCATAACTGTGGCTTAATTACCTCTGTTATACTGTATTGTATTTATTATTATAAGAGAAAGAGCCATTTGTTGGACTGAAAGTAGAAACTGTAAGGGGAAATAAGATATACCTTAAACTTAAAAGAAAAAAAAAAAAAGGGAAGAGGATGGGGGGTTGAGGGTGGGAGGGTGGGACTGGAGGGGGATTAGGGAGGGGACTGCGATTGAGATGTAACTTGAAGAAATAAAAAATAAAGGAAAAAAATGATCATGATCTAAGGATCTGTATCCACTGTTGCGACTCCAGTGCCTACGGAAGAAATACAGGGTATTTCAGGGTTTTTCTTGGCAAGACAAGCAGCTTATGTTGAAAATAACTGGTCCAAGTAAGACCAAGTCTGACTGCCCACTTGCCTGCCCCAAACAGGAGACAGACCCATATTCTTATGAACCCTTGACTCAGTTAAGCTTTTTGTGAAGACAGAAGTATTTCAGTTCTAGGGTAGAGCTCAGTGGTGGGTGGGACTCTTGCCTGGCATACCGGTACTCCAAATAAAATGGAAAACCTGACGTGCGAGGCATGGGCACAACCAAAGCAGACTTTGACATGACATGACTTAACATGTAAAGGCTGCCTCTCTGCATGTTGTCTTCCTCGTTTCTCCTCTACTGCTATTGATTAACTCCCAACTGGAGGCAGGATGTAGGGAAAGCCTTTATTTTTTAGGGATAAACAAATAACAATGCCAAGGAAAATGTGTAATGTTTAAACATGTCATAGGAACAGACCATGTCAAACTAGGTTTACTAATGAATACCCAAGTAGAATGTGCTGTAGCAATCTAACATATGTCATCCTTGAGATTAAACATGTCTGCATTGAGGGGGCAGGGGTAATAGCTCAGTGATTAAGAGCACTTACTGCTTTAACAGAGGGCCTGGGTTCAGTTCCTAGAATTCTCATGGAGAGTTCCAAGGGATTTGATGCTCTCTTCTGATGAGGGGCACCAAGCACATGTGTACACATACACACAAGCAGGCAAAACACTCAAACACACAGAATAAAAATAAATAAATCTTTTAAAAAATCAAATATGTATTGAATTAAAAATGACTATGAATGTTTATGACCTTCTTCACAAGGTTTTGTGTAAGTAAAATGGTGTATGTGGAGTGTGTGTATGTGTATATGTGGTGTGTGTGTGTGTGTGTGTGTGTGTGTGTGTGTGTGTGTGTGTGTGTATGAGTTTGTCTGTCTGCCTGTGGAGGTGTGTATGTGTGTTTCTAGTTGTGTATGTGATGTGTATATGGTTATGTGTATGTGTTTGTATTTATATATGTAGTGTGCATGTGGGGGAGCATGTGTGTGTGTGTGTGTGTGTGTGTGTTTGCGTGTATTTATCATCTTTTGTATGAAGCACTTCAAATTTATTCCTGGTCAGTAGGGCCCCAATGATATTTCAGGATCTTGAATCAGGGACAGAAACCATGCAATCTTTCATCTCTATATAATGTCCCCTATTCATCTCTAAGTCATAAGCTGTGGGGATTTTCACTCCACTAGACAAGACATCCTAGTTTACATAGATTACTCTGTCCCAGAGTTCTTTTTCCAAGTCCTCATTTACTTCATTGACTGCTAGTTTGTAAGTACTTATGATATGCCACCTGGATGCCAGGCACAGGGTAAACACAAGTGATTGACAAATGCCTTCTGCTTTTAGAGTGTGTACTCACTAGCAATGGACCCTGAAATGTTCCTAGGGTACTCTCTTGTAATATTTGATTTTTTTTCTAAAAGATCACAGAGTCTTGCATTCTGTAATTCCATGCTTAGATCCTGTTCATTCATACAGAGATGAACAGGAAAAGTTATCATACTATCAGTGGTGTCTATTATAGTCTCTTGATTCTCTGGTAACCACCTAAGACATTTCCTCTTGCCAACATAAGAGCTAACCCTGCCTCAGTTACACCAATGACTCCCTTATCCTAACATTAGACATGGGCTCCCAGCATGCATCAGCTATCCTATCAGCATTTCTAATCCTTTTGTATGTTTTCAAATGAGGATATAATTTCCTTATGGTTTGTAAAATTAAGACATTTTCTACCAGCTATAGAGGAAGGTTTTTCAGAAGCAAAATTAACAAACTTGCCACAAAGATGTAATCCTATTAATGATCTATTTGATCTTGTGGGTCTCTTCTAAATGTAGTTTTTTAAAGAATTTTCCCAAGTCTTCACAACTGTTAAGTGTGTGATGAAGAGAAACATCTGTGTCTTACATCATTAATTTATTATTTGGGGTAAAGTCCAAGAAACTGAATTGCTAATACAAAGTCTATGGATCTATGCCTTCATTGAATATTCTTTTATTTTTTGTCTTGGCCAGTAATGAACAAAGAGAGTCCTTTAATTATATATGTTTTTTCTTAATTAATAATCATGGTGTTCATGTCATTGATCATTTAATGTCTTTTCTAAATGTCAATGGCCTATTTATATCATCTGTCCATTTGTAGAAACAGTCTTGGTTGTCTTTTACTTACTGATTTGTAGGTGAGATGAACTTTACATATAAACAGAGACTCATTGTTTCAGGTGTTACAAATACCAATCTTTTTTTTCACTTTAATTTTGTTATAATGTATTTGAGAATTTAGTCATGATACAGATAACTAAATATTATCAGCATAAAAGTAAGTATATATCCAAGGAAGAAAGCTTAAAAAGAAATAGAAATTCAGAAAGGAAGAAATACAGTGTTGTGTTTTCATGTTAAACGTTTATATATCATATAAATACAATATTGTTTAATTTTCTATATATCTAAGCACTTTAATAGGATACCTAACATTCTGTTTCAATAACATTTATTTTTATAGATGATAATCTCCATAGGTCTTAATTTTATAACCACATGCACCTAATTACCAAGCCCTATATTAGCCTCGGGCAATGCAGCTGTGGAGACACCCAGATCATTCCTCAGGGTCCATTATTGGATCATACATTTCAGTATAGTTGAGTTCTACAGAAGAGATACACAGGGTATGGAGCACATATATAAAAAGACATATGAAATAGTATTGGTAGCACAGAAAACTGTTTTAAAGAGATGCTTAAACTATTTCTGTCAAAAAACACCCCAGATCTAATCATGGATATGTACAATGCCTGTGTGGCCACACACACACACACACACACACACACACACACACACACACACACTCACACCTCACACACGTACAGACACACAGGCACACACACATACATACACACACAGGCACACACAGACACACACATACACACACATAGACACACACATTACACGCACACAATTAAAAATATTTCATCATTTCATTCACTAAAAGTATGTCTGTAGTTCCTGGGCTTGCAATATTGTTCTTCACAAAAAAAGATGCCAGGGCATCACGGTGGCTCAAGACCAAGAGTCAGCTTTGGATTGGGTGCTGAGTTCATTGCTGACCTTGTGAGTTCACTGAGACTTATGGGCAAATGCAGATTGGTGTAGGTGAGGTAAAATGAGATATGATGAGGGGAGAAAATCATTTCAGGAAATCTTTGGGGAAGATATTTTCTTGAGCTAAGCTATCATTAGATTTTTATGTTATTTTCAATTTTCTGTTAATGTACCATTTTAGAGAGAGCATTGTTACACAGACATCAATGTGGATTCACAACTCTTTTAGATATATTCTGAGTTAAAATCGCTGAACAAAAAATTATTCACAGTCTGAACTATAGATAGAAAACATAGATAAGAAATAAAAAGAGCCAACAGATTTCTCAAATGAATTGAACCACAATTCAAGAGAATTCTGACCAGTCTATCCCCATCATCAGCCCCTGCAGGTTTCATTTGAACTCATGAAAGTATCTAAATGTCTAAATGTTTAAATTCTTTGTTACTAAAAGTGGGACAGTTGTGTTTTCTGCTTCCTGTACATCTCTTCTTTTGGAAGTTAAAATTTGCCACCCTTACACAATTTACCCAGGAGACATTAATCTGTCTTTCTTACTGAATTATAAAGAATATTTTATATTAGTGACATTTGTCTTGGTTACCTCTACACATGGAAACTATTTTCCCATCTAGCTATGGTTTTAATGGTCTGTGTTAATGGAAAAAATGGTGTATTTATGTTTTGAATTTATCTACTTTTAATAGTTTTATCTTTGAAACCATATTTTAAAAGTTTCCCTTGAAAACATATAAACACTTACCTAAGCTGTAGTGTCTGAGAGTTTATTCCTTCTGCTATTTGTTTTGGGGGTACAGTTTGATCTTTCTCCAACATTTAACCTATTATAACAGTACCACTGATTAAGCCAATATTAATTATCCACTCTTCCAAAAGTCCACCTTTAGATTCTGAAGCATTGTTTATATTTGTCTTTGCTTTCTAGATGTTCTGTCCTGTTCTACATGTGGCTTTTCTATAGCTACTATCATCTCTCTTGTAGTCGGAGTTGAGGGTATATCCTTAAAAAAAAAACAAAAGTGTCTGGATGTTCTTAAAAAACTGGCTTGAGAATTATTCTTTACTCTTTCATTCTGGTCTCATCTACATCATAAACCTAGAAAAAAACCTGAAGTATTTGTGTTAGTGAAGATTCCCCCCATTTGTTCTCTTAATAATTTATGCAATGAACATCATATGACACTAAAAAGAATGACCTAGAAATCAGGTGAGAATTATGCAGAGCAATGAAGAATCATATATTGATATTAATCAATAATTATAAAGAGCATCCCTTCATGCACAAAGGGTAACGAAGGTCTGAAACCAGAACACCTAAGAAGAGAGTGCTTTCAAACCAAAGACGGACATTAGGGATAGGACTTTGAGGAAACCCATCAAGCAACTAGTGTGGAAGAGCAAAACACTTAACCCAGTGGCTATACTAGTCCAATCAGTGTTTGATCCAAGAAAGCCAAGGCAAGGGAGACATTTTCGAAGGCAGGGATAGTCTGCAACCTTGTCACTCAAGTGAGAGAACAGGGCTTCTCGGCAAGATGGAAGAGAAGCCCACAATTTGACCAACTAGAAATTCCCAAGACATAATTTAAATTCAGAGATTCAAACTTCTTCCTACTACAGATGCAGACAGGAACACTTTAAGCCAGCTTATTACACTAGATAAGAATTGACTGGCATCATACATAAGGGAAAATGCACTTAGTTAAACAAACAAACAAACAAAAAATATCCCTCTCTGTTTAGCCATCCATTTCCATTTTTTTATAGAAAATTGTGTAGGCAGCATCAATTATGCTTGGGCAAATTTAGACTAATTAATGGGTTGACTAAGATAATTATTGAAATTTGTCTATGGATGAAAAGAGGAAAGATGAGCCATTTAAATTGCTTTTTGTGTGTGCCTGCTGACTATTTCTAAAAGAATGGGCCCACTGAGAAGCGTATGAAATGGGAGTGGCTGGGTTCCTCTCAGGGTGTGATGACAGAGTAACCAGGCAGCTGTTTTAATCAACACATCAGGATGAATGCCTTTAAACAATAGACATGAGTTAATATAACATGCACCTTATATAAAGGAACGCATAGTTTGTAGGAGACCAACAATGTACAGTGATTCTTTCAGATGGTTTGGATGTGTGAATACCTTTTGTCTTTAAAAACCAACCCTGTGAATATCAATACTGACGTAGACCAATACAATCTTATTTTTGCACAACAATGGTCAATACCACTTTAGCCAAATGTACTACTAATTTTGTATCAATATACAAAGGTATAAGGGTATATTCAATAGTCTGACCCTTCTTCTTGGTCCTTCCTGTGATATGTCTATGTCTCAATTTTTCTCAAGTCCGTGCATTCCTACATAGGAGAATTAAGATTAGAGTTGGCCACAATGGTATTGACCCTTGTATATGGACGCAATATTAAGATTGTATTGGGCCGCATAGGCATTGATCTTTGTATATTGATACAAAATTAAGAGTATATTTAGCCACATTTGAATAGATCTTTGTATATTGATACAAAATTTAAGGTAACGCTTCCTAATGGTATCGTACCTAGAGATACTTAAAAATGAAATGTGAAGCTCTGGCATCTTGATACCAACCGTCTTAAACTGTTTAGGATAGTTAAGAAAAACAAACTCCTAGTCATGCATGCATGTCACCTTGTTAGCTACTATGACAGTCTATCACAGATATTCTCTAAGCTACTCAGTAATCAAGTTGTTAAGAGACAAGCAACATTTGCTTATCTAAATACAAGAGATAGATAGGGCATCTTCAAAAACCCCAAGAGATCTGCAGAATATGGCATTCAAAGATGTGGTCTTAAATTAAGATTTTTTTTTGATATCGTGACATATCAGCTCCTGACAGCACCCCCTATTCTACTCCAAGTAGAAGAAAAGCATCGAAGAATCTCCAGTGTGAGATGGTTGAATTAGTGGCAAGCCTATCTCTTGGCATGTAAAAACTCCTTGCTTCAACTGCAGACAGACTGCTGTCCAAAAAGGACAAAACTTGGTAGCAGGGAAGTCGACAGCCTAGCTCTGCCAAGACAGGGTAGGTTAGTCCTTCATAATCCCTGCTCTACAATAAATGTCTGTCAGAGAAACAGGACCAAAAGGCTGAAGACTGATGCTGGAATGTATGGAGAGAAAATGGGAACTGTCCAGGTAGTCACTGGTTTGTCATTTCTTAGTATTGGAAGCTGCAGGCCCTGCACTTCCTATATAATCAGATATATTTATCCTTCTCAGCAATCTGAGGTGGTTGAAGAATAGACAGCTTGAGTCTCATAGCTAAATTTTGAGTTGTTTAGGAATCAAGAGGGTGTTCTAGATCTAAGAAGATGGTTATAATAGTGATGCAAGTTAGTATGAAAGCTAAGTCAGTTATAGAACTTTAAACTCATGGAGATGGTTAGAAGGTAGAAGGTTAAAGTCAGGGGCCAAATATGTATGAACTGGACATTGGGAAGGTATACTGGGCCATTTAACTCTCATAAATGTGGCATATTTAATTCTGCTGTTTTGTAGAGAATTTACTGTTATAAGAGAAAGAACCATTTGTTGGATTGAAAAGGGAAGCTGTTGGGCGGGAAGAGGGTGGAAGGGTGGGACAGGAAGGGGGAATAGGGAAGGGTTTGTGACTGAGATGTAACTTGAAGAAAAAAAATAAAGTACTTATATATATATATATAAAAAAACCCAACCCTGTGAGTAAGACTTCATCAGCTGTCATGTAGAGATGAGGCCCCTGAAGCTCACCAGGGCTAAGTGGGTAACCAGTCTATATAAATTAGTACAAGGGGAATATGGCCAGTTCCATTGCTCACATTCTATATACTCTATCTCTTCTAGGAGGCTTCCTTGAATGGTAATTTATTTGTTATAGTGACGAAACCATTGCTCGAACTAGACTGTTATTTACTAAGAAGTGCCTTCCAAAGCAAGTGTTTGACATACAGCACATCCTTCTCATTGCCTTCTAGTTACACTAAAACATTGAAAAATGTTTTTTGGATTTGCTTTTTCATTCCAGGGAACTGAGGTGGGCAACTGATTCTAAAAAATCCTACATACAATGAGATCTATCTATCTGTGGCGGCTGAAACTTGCTTGACTCCACTTTGCAGCACTTTTAAAATGGGAAATGCAGTATGCTGGGTATATAGACAAGAGATATCATGGCTCTGGAGAGGAAGATTTGGATTTGGTAAAGGAAGACATGTGGTCTGCTGTTGTGTGAACTTGAAAAGGTTTTCAATCCATTGGATTCAGTTGGTAGAATTCAACTCTAATATCCCAGTCCAAAAGAACCATTTTGTGACTATATTGGTTGGATTCTCTAGAAGAACTTAAACAATACAATAAACATAGCTTAAAAAGTGATTTATTAGATTAGCTTACATGGTGCTGAAAATTTTGAATTTTGATGTCAGCAAATGATAGCAACACCAGTGAACCCACAACATGGAAGATGCACTTGCCAGCAAGAGGCAAAAGTAAAAAAAAAAATCAAAAGGTGGCAACTTAGGTTTAGGTGGCTATGGCTATATTGGTGACACTTTGGATGTAACTCCTAACATTTCTAGGAGACAATATAGTCAAACAAGCGTGATATCAATAGACATGGTAGCATGAGCAGGGGAAAAGCTCATGAGGCCTCAACTCTACACAAATAACTACAGGAAGCTAAGGAATGCTGAGAGTGGGAAGAAATAGTGTCCCCAGGGAAGAGAACACTAATTGGTTATGTAATAGCAAATAGTCATCCCTAAAAACATGCATACATACAAGTAACATTATATAGTCTAGGCAGGTTTTAATTAGATATATAAATATATATGAGTGTATATATGAATGTATATATAAATATAGAGATATGTTAATACATACACACATATGTAACAACAATTAAAAAGAGGCCATGAATTTGAAAGAACATGGGGGAAGGGTCGGTATGGAAGGTGTGGATGGAGGAAAGGGAAAGGGAAAAATAATATAATTATATTATAATATTAAAAAAACAAAAGAAATAATTTTTAAAAACACAACAGCTTTTTTCTTTTTTTTTGTTGTTGTTGTTTATTTATTACTTCAAGTTACATCTCCATCACAGTGTCCTCCTTCCACTACTCCCTGTTCCACACTCCCACCTTTTCCTCCCTCTCCCACCCATCGCACTCCTCCAATGTGGAGTGTCCCTATATATCAGCCCCTCTCAGTTCAACCATATGAGGGCTAAGAGCTTCCTCCTTCACTGGGGGCTTATATGGTAGCACCCCTAGAGCAAATTGTCCCATTAATAGGTAACAAAGTCTATGTTCCTGATCCTCTTAGTGTATTGGTTGTAGGACAGTTATCCTGTACTATATTGCTAAAATCCAATTATAAGTGAGTGGATGCCATGTGCATCTTTCTGAGTCTGGGTTAGCTCACTCAGGATGAGATTTTCTAGTTCCATCCATTTGGCTGAGAATTACATAATTTCTTTGTTTCTGGTAGCTGAGTAGTATTCCATTGTGTAAATGTACCACAATTATTTATCAATTCCTCGGTTGAGGGACATCTGGGTTGTTTCCAGTTTCTAGCTATTACAAATAAGGCTGCTATGAACATAGATGAGGATATGTCCTTGTGGTTTGGTGAGGAATCTTCTGGATGTTATGACCAGGAGTGGTATGAGGTGGAGCTATTCCAAGTTTTCTAAGATATCACCAGACTGATTTCCATAGTTGGTTGTACAAGCTTGCACTCCCATCAGCAATGGAGGAGTGTTCCCCTTTATCCACAACCTGGCCAGCATGTGCTGTCATTTGAGATTTTGATCTTAGCCATTCTGACAGGTGTGAGATGGAATCTCAGAGTCGTCTTGTGTTGCATTTCTCTGATGATTAAGGATGCTGAGCATTTCTTCAAGTGTCTCTCAGCCATTAGGGAATCCTCCTTTGTGAATTCTCTGTTTAGCTCTGTTCCTCATTTTTTGATTGGATTATTTGGTTTCTTGGCATTTAATTTCTTCAGTTCTTTGTAAATTTTGGATATTAGCCCTTTATCAGATGTGGGGTTGGTGAAGATTTTTTCCCAATCTGTAGATTGCTGTCTTGCTCAAATGACAGTGTTCTTTGCCTTACAGAAGCTTTTCAGTTTCATGAGGTCCCATTTATTGATGGCTGGTCTAAGAGCCTGAGCTATTGGTGTTTACAACAGCTTTTTTTTTTTTTTCAGAGCACATTATTCTGGGCCACAGCTGGCTGGAAGGTGTCACCTACTACTGGGGAAGGCCTTCCCTTCACAGTTAATTCTTCCAGGAAATTCCCTTACAGTCACCATAGGCATGTCTCTTAGATGATTCCAGATCCAGTGGAGTTGACAACCAAAGTTAGCCTCTACTCACATTGTATAAGAGCTCATTGTAACAGTTAACTTGTGTCTCTTCTGTTTTCTTGCTCTCCCTTTCTTCATGTTCATGTTGCTGTGGTCATCTGTGTCGATTTCATTTGTTTATGATTCCTCTCAAGAAATTGCAAACATGATTCCCAAATTACTTCTTATGTATAGTTCAGGTAGTTAACTGAATGCTAGACATGTTTATAGCATATAATCACATTGTTCCACATAGACACTCTGAGGAACAACACCCAAGGGTGTCATATCTGTGAAGGTGGTATGAAAGTTGAAGAGTTGATTGACAGCCCACCAGGGTAACACAAAAAAAGTAATCATGCACAAAATTAATGGGGATACAAAAGATAAGGAAATAGCTGTCCAGTATGGAAGCATCAGCTCCTTAGTTAATAAATGATACTGAGATTTATTTTGTCATCTTGGTTGTAAGTGTGAAGGACACTGAATGGGATGTTCTCAGCACAGGGAAGAGCACCAATAAATGGTCCTATAATTTTCCAACTGCATACCAGCCAAGCTACAATTCTCCAAAAGGTGCAAAATGTTAATCCACTCACAGCTCATGTCTAATTGTAATATGAAGCAAAGAGTCTGGTTTTTGTCTAAGCACTTCTGGCTCAGTTAAAGCTTATCTATTTGGTAAACAATTGAGACAGGTCCTTGAGATAGAAATGAATCAAGGTGAGTCTCTGCCCTTGAGACGTTCCGTTCCTGCCCTTGTACCAAGGGTCTTTATAGTGATGTTTAAATGCTCTGTGTATGTCTGAACCTTAGAAGTACAGGCCCAAGGGTACAGCTCAAGACTGAAAACTATACAACATATAGACTCCAGCCTTGTCTTCCTGTTCTAAAGTGGTACAGGCTGTTCTAAATGAACAAGTCTGTTCTGGGCAGATTAATAAGCCTCTCCACATGGCACCTCTATATACTTCGTCAGTATTTATCTATGGAGACAACATGAAACTAACTTTCTTTCTGACATCTAGTGTAGGTAATTAGCTAAGTGCTAGACCATCTGAACACATTGGTCCAGATTTCTAAAAAAAAGACCCTTTTTCACTTTTCTTTTTAGTCATATCCTTGGGTAGCTCTCTTCTGTACTCGTGTGTGTGTGTGTGTGTGTGTGTGTGTGTGTGTGTACATGTTTCTGTGTATGGTGGTATATGTTTGAAGATCAGAAGACACTCTTGGATGTTGTTCCTTGGGTGTCTTAAATTTCTTTTGAAAGAGAATTTCTCACTTAGCCTGTAACTTGTCAAGTAGACTAAGTTGGCCAACCAGCAAGCCTCATGAATCAGTCTCTCTTTGTCTTCCAGCTTCGGTGTAACAAGTATGTGCCACCATACATACCCTGCGCTTATTTATTTATTTAGTTATCTATCTATCTATCTATTTATTTATTTATTTATTTATTTATTTATTTTAGATTTTCTAATTTTGTGTTTGTTTCTCTCTCTCCTTTAAAAATCTTTTCTCAAATTATAGCTCAACCACAGTTTCCCCACCACTCGCCTCAGTCTCTCCCCCACTTCATCTCTCCCTGAGATCCATACCCTCCTATGTCTCCTGCCCCTCAGAAAAGAGCAGACCTCCCAGCTACATCAGCTAAATTTGGCATAACAAGTTACAATAAGACCAGGCACATGCCATCACATCAAGACTGGATGAGGCAACCCAGTAGGAGGAAAAAGGACCCACAAGTAGGCAAAAGAGTCAGGCACAGTCCTTGCTCCCACTGTTAGAATTCCCACAAAAACACCAAGCTACTCAGCCATGGTATATATGCAGAAGATCTAGGTCAGACCCCTACAGGCTCCCTGATCTCTGAGGCTCCTCATGTGTTGATTTTCAGTTGATTCTGTGGGCCATGTTCCCATGGTGTCCCAGAACCCTCTGGTTCTTCCAATCTTTCCTCCCTCTCCCAAGCTCTGCCTAATGTTTGGGTGTGGTACACTCTGCATCTGCTCCCATCAGTTGCAGGATGAAGTCTTTCTGGTCTCTATGATGTCTATTCTTCTAGTCTCTGGTCTCAGAACACTCTGCAGGCAGGTCAAACTGTAGTTTGAAGTTTTGTGACTGGGTTGGTGTCCCAGTTCCTCCACTTGAGGCCTTTACTTGTTACAAAATATGGTTGATTTAGGCTCTGTGTCCCCCATTACTAGGAGTCATTGCTAGGGTTACTCTTGCAGATTCCAAGGAGTTTCCACTATACTAGATTTCCACATACCCTGGAAATGCCCCCCAATTTCAGTCATTTCTCCTAGTCTTTTCTCCCTTCCTCCCTCTGCCACTTGATCCCTTCTGTTTCCAATCCCACCCCCAGTCCACCAGCAAAATCTATTCTATTTCCTCTTCCCAAGGAGATCCTCTTGTTCTCCCCTAAGCCTCTGTTACCTAGCCTCTCTGGGTCTGTGAACTATAGCATGATTGTCTTTAACTTCACAGCTGATATCCACTTATAAGTGAGTACATACCATGTTTGTCTTTCTGAGTCTAGGTTACCTCACTCAGGATTTTTTTTCTTCCTAGCTCCATCCATTTGCCTGTAAATTTCATGATGTTGTTATTTTTTTAACAGCTGAGTAGTACTCCATTGTGTAAATGTACCACATTTTTTTTGTCTATTCTTGAGTTGAGGGACATCTAAGTCATTTCCAGTTTCTGGCTATTATGAATAAAGCTTCTGTTAACATAGTTGAACAGTGTCCTTGTGATAGAATGGAACATCCTTTGGGTATACACCCAGGAGTGATATAGGTGGATCTTGAAGTAGATCAATTCCCAATTTTCTGAGAAACCTCCATATTGACTTCCAAAATGACTGTACAAATTTGCACTCCCACCAAAAATGGAGGACTGTTCCCCTTGCTTCATGTCTTCACCAGCATGAGCTGTCACTTGTGTTTTTGATCTTAGACATTCTGACAGTTGTAAGATGTGATCACAAGGTCATTTTTGCTTGCATTTCCCTGGGTTCTAGGGTTCAAATCTGGGTCCTCTTACTTTTAAGGCAAGTACTTTACCCACTGACCTATAACCCCCTTTATTTTCAAATATAACTTAATTAAACTTTTTTGTTTATGTTCTGGGCAAATGTACTTTGTTATTTGGGGTATTTTAAGTTTACATAGAGGAATCTTTTGTAGCTCATTCAACTCTGTTTTAAATCAGTGCTACTTTTGAAAGTCTTGTGTGGGTTATGTATGCACATCTTATACACAACCTTTAATCCCTTCATAATGGCATATATTTTTCTTAGCTGTTCCCCATGATGGATGCTCAGATTGCATAACAGGCACACTACCTTTTGTGGTAGATGTTCATACAGGCATTCATGGAGGTCTGTGAGAATGTATGTAGGCTGCAAGTCAGGGTTCAGATTTCTGGATTATAGATTGCAACTATCTTAACTGAACTAAGTACTAAGAATTATTTTCCAAAATGATTGCCTGGTCAGTACCTCCACAGTTGCAGCTGATTGCTCCTACTATCTCTGATAGATGGTTGTCCACCTCATTTAATTTTTTTGCCATTCTGCTTAGTTTTAGTTCTGTTGTTTTAATTTCCATCTCTCTGATTACTAAGGAGTCTAAATATCAATCCCAAGCCCGTTATTTCCTCTTCTTTATTAATTGTCTGTTCACATAACTTATTCCTGATTTTTTTTGAGGAAGGGTCCTGACACTTTTTTTACATTTTTACAACTTGCCTTTATATTCTTAATATCATTCAGTTGATGATTTTGATACTTTCAAATGTTACATGTGTCTTTTCTGGTCTGTCTTTGATTTTATTGACTGTAAGTCCATAAGTTTTATAAATTAAAATTCTTCAATTCTTTGCTTTATAATGTCTGTCCTTCAGGTTTTTAACAAATTCTCTACTCCTAAGTCATAAAGAAAATCTTCCATATTTTCTTTTATTAACTTTATAGCCTTGCTTTGTAGATTTTAATACCTGATCTCATTGTAATACAGTTCTGTTTTGTGTTTTCTTTGTATTTAGGAGCCAGCATTCCAAACTTACCTACTAATCTGCTTGTCAAGTACCATTGATAAATAATTTGCTTTTTAGCATATCATTTTTATATTTCAGTAACTGATCTTAGGCCTCACTGTTGAGTTATATTCCATGCATTCCTATTTAGTCTCTCCTGATATTGGTTTGGGAATCCCTGAGCTCATACCTTTGTTACTCATTAATGTTTATGCTTTCTTATAAATTTTTAATTTATCTAATTAGTAGGCTACAATTGGAACTTTTGGAAAATTTGCATTGATCCCATAGATGAAATTGGTTTAAAAAGATGATGTATTTGTTACATTACTTCATTTCATCCTTTCCAATAACATGGAATTATGCATCCTTTCTTTCAGTTATCTATGTTTACTATTTTATATATATATATATATATACATACACATATATAATATTCACATGTATGTGGCAGAGAGAGAAGGGAAAAAGAAGTATACTTGTATGTGTGCCTGTGTGTGTTCATGTCTGTAAGTATAGGTGTGCATGTTACACTATGAGAATGTAGAGGTCAGAGGATAACGCCAGAAGTTCTTGCCTCCTGTACTGTTTGGTACAGAATCTCTTTGTCCAGCCCCATTGAGAGCAAGCTGGCTGGTCTATAAACTTCTGGAGTTTCTCCCATCTCTAGCTCCCATTTTGTGATAGGAATACTTGAATTACAGATGCACATTACTTGGTCTGGCTTTACATGGATTCTGAGATCCAAACTCAGGTCTTCATGTTTGCACAGCAAATATTTTTCCCACTGACATATTTTCTAGTCTTACCCAATAGACTTCTTTGGTTGTATTCATGTACACCTTGTGAATTCTTGATTAATTCTTAGACATGTAGTTTTTACTATCATAGAGTGTATGATGTATAATTTTTAGTGTGATTATTGATGGTGTGAAAAACTGCCATTGATTTTTTTCTGAGTTAATTTTTTATACAGCTATGTACTAAAACTTTTATTGATTCTAATAGCTTGTGATTGTGATAATTTTTTTCTTTTGTTGGTATATGTGATTGCATTATCTGCAATACTGACCATATTATCTTTCAAAATGTCTACATCAGTGTTTGGTGACACTAGAAATATATGAACAAACATTTATTCAACCCAGATATGGAATAAACAAAAATTAACATATTAATGCCATCAAAGTCCAATGACTTGGTGAAACAATGCATTTATTGCGATTACTTACAGGAGACTAGGTAAGTGGTTGCTTACAGGAACATAAACAACTCAGGACGACCTATCACTGAAATCCTACCCTAGAACTTGCTGAACAACTATCATACAGCTCAAGAGATCACAGAGTCTTTTCAGAATTCTTTACTGCTCACATAACCATGGGGAGAGAAAGGTTGACAAACTTGGTAAGTTAGGGTTAGGGTTAGGGTTATGGTTAGGGGTAGGGGTTAGGGGTTAGGGTTAGGGTTAGGGTTAGGGTTAGGGTTAGGGGTTAGGGTTAGGGTTAGGGTTAGGGCTAGGGTTAGGGTTAGGGTTAGGGTTAGGGACTCCCTGAGACTTGCGAGTTGCTTCCTCCTTCAGTTATAATGGACCTTCCTTTAGAACTTCCTGAGTCCTAACAGCTTTACTTGAGAACTTTCTAAATTATAAGGAGCGCCCCTATAGAAAAGACTGATTCAATTCAGAGAATATTGCTACTTAATTCAGTCTGCTTTTTTTTTCTAAAAGATATATTTACTCTTTATTGGAGGGTTTAGATCAATATACCTTTTAAGTAGGTAAGAATATTATCTTCTATTTTTACTTGTGTGGTATTTCTAATCAAATACAAATGTTGAAGGCCTGGAGAGATCACTCAGTCATTAAAGTGCTTGCCATACAAGGATAAAGATCTGAGTTTGATCCTTAGCATCGCTGTAAAAGCTGAGCATGGCAGTACATATTTATATCACAGAAGTCAGGGGCTGAGCAGGCAGATTCTTAGTGTTCACTGACTTACCAGCCTAATCTGCCCTGTTAGGTAAGTTCCATATCCCAGTGGAGACCCTGTCTCAAAACACAAAAGCTAAACAAAACATAAACAAGCAAACAAACAAAAAAGACAGAAACGGCACGGTGTATCTGTGCATGTCTTTAATCAGAGCAGATCTCTGAGATCCAGGCCAGCTTGGTCTAGAAAGTGAGTTCCAGGACAACCAGGGCTACACAGAGAAACCCTGTCTTGAAAACTACACCAAAACAACGACAAACCCACAAAAGCGTATGGAATCTTAGTGCCAACACCCAAGGTAATTTCTGGCCTCCATATATATATATACACATACACAATCATATACATAAACCCCTCCCCTCCTCAAAGTAAAGGTTGAACTTTATCAATATTTTTCTGTGAATTAATTACATGACTTTCTCTTAAGACTATACCAATGTTTTCTATTAATTGATATCACAGTACATTTCATTATATGTCAAGAATATATAAGCTTGTCTAATTGTAAAATATAAAATTTAAAAGTCTTTCAAATGTATTTTAATTCTCTCACACTAAAATTACTCTCAGACATACATGAACATTTAAGTTATTCACATAAATGAAGGCAAAGGATAGCTTATCTGATAAGATTCATAGTAACTTAAGTTCAGTATTTCTTAAGGTTCATATTAGCAAAATGTTTTCTAATTTTGTAGAAATTTTGATTACTCTACAAGTCTTTAATTCTTAGTTTTAGTTAATTAAAATTATAGTTAACATATAGTTTTTATATAAGTAATATATTTCTGAGATACAAAACAAAAGGCACAGAAAATATGTAAGTATAACCTTCCTTCCAGTCCAGATCCATAAGCTACCAAGTTTCTTTCTCTAACAGTCATTGAAGAGTGAGAATTGATGACCTCATAAGCATTCATAGGTAAGCAAACATCACATTAAAACACCTAACAAAGATGTGAATCAATCTACTACTTAGGACTGCTTTATTCATTTGTCAATATATGTTAGAAACCATTCAGTTACATTAAGAGCTTTTATTATGGCTGCTTTGTATTGTTATGTTATTACATCATATAGGTCTGTGAGAGATCCACCTCTTCATGTGTGTGACTTGGTTGGTTTAATAGTGTTCTACTAATAAACACATAAGTCATTTGTGGCCATTTGTTCTTATAAACATCATTTCATGCATGTGTGAGTATATTTG
This sequence comes from Lophiomys imhausi, assembly GCA_907164525.1. Lineage (NCBI taxonomy): Eukaryota > Metazoa > Chordata > Mammalia > Rodentia > Muridae > Lophiomys > Lophiomys imhausi. The sequence continues at coordinate 2,738,552 of CAJQZJ010000520.1, read as the reverse complement.
TAGGAAAGATTCTTGGATGCAAAATTATTGGTTCCAAGGCATTTAGAGATGTAATTTTCATAGATTTGCCAAATTATCTTCTCTTTGTGAATTGTGTCACATTGCTGTTCTTAGATAAATGTGCAAGGATGCTTGTTTTCTCTACATCCTTAGCTACAAAGAACACTTTTTAAAACTATAGCAACTTATACATGAAAAGCATATATCTTAGTGAAATATTTTATATTCCTGGAACTATACATTAATTTAAGTTTCGTTTTAAATGCTTCTGAGTCATTCACATTTTCCCCCTGGGATGAATGTCCTGTGCTCATTTTTCTTTTGGATGGCTTTTCCTTACTGATTTATAATGGATTTTTTTTCACTATTAAATACAAGTTAACTCATGACTGGGGATATAGCTCAATTGCAGGGCACTTTCCTAGTAATCTTAAGGCCCTGGGTTTGATAACACACTTGTATAAAAACATAAGAGACACCCAGCATAATATTCTTTTTCACATTTGTCTGATATTGTTAATTACTTTACCCATGAAAGGTAGAACTTTCTGGTTTAGTGTATTAAGATCACTTGAACTTAATTTAACCTGAGGAATATTGACATCAGATTATGTAATTTCACTTTATATTTTGAAGTCTTTATCCAAGGCATATCTGTGCATAGTTTAAATAGTCAAACTGCCTTTATACTGAAGAGTAAGTACAGAGCCTGACTCCCCTCTCACCCTGTAATAAGCGCCTTTAAAAAAATGTTTATTACTTCAGATTACATCTCCATCACAGTGCCCTCTTTCCACCCCTCCCAATCCCACCCTCCTACCCTCTATCCCCTCTCCCTTCCATCCCACTCCTCTGGAGTGGAGTGTCCCTACATATCAGTCCCAGTTCAGCAGTCATATGAGGACCAAGAGCCTGCACTTCTGGGTATCCATCCAAAAGATTCTTCACCAAAGCACAAGGACATTTCCCCATCTATGTTCATAGCAGACTTATTTGTACTAGCTAGAAACTGGAAACAACCCAGGTGTCCCTCAACCAAGGAATGGATTAAAAAACTGTGGTACATATATACAATGGAATACTACTCAGCCATCAGAAAGAATGAAATCATGCAATTTGCAGCCAAATGGATGGAACTAGAGAAGCTCATCCTGAGTGAGCTAACCCAGACTCAGAAGAGTGCACATGGCATCTATTCACTTATAATCAGATTTTAGCCATATAGTACAGGATAACTATACTACAGCCAATACACCAAAGGGAACAGGAACATAGACTTTGTTTCCTGCTAATGAGACACTTTTCCCTAGTGGTGCTGCCTTGTAGGCCCCCAGTGTATGAGGAGGCTCTTGGCCCTCATGTGACTGCTGAATAAGTGCCTTTAACCTGCAGTTGAAGTCCCAGTCCTACATTTGTGCATTAGAAACCTGTTTTCGTAGTTGGGTTTATTCTCTTTACTGTTATCTATTAGCAAGAAATACAAGTTAGCTTTTCCTGTTCTCCTCATCCAGCATCCCATGGGCATCATCCCCACCCACTTTCCTCTCCCTTCCAATAGAGTGATATCCTAATTTTGGTTAGATCAACAGTCAGTGTTGTCAATATTTTGACTATGTAAATGCCATTCAAAACTGAACCATGCAGTAAATTACGATTATTTTCCCTTTCTGCACAACTATTATGTTTTCCCTGAAGCTAAAATTTGCTGTGTTTATGGTTTGTTTGCTTCATTTTTATGTTTTTATTACTAATTCAGCCCCAGAACTTTGCCAATTATCTAAAGCTCTCCTCCAGATATTCAGATGCATCAGTTACTTCTTTCTTCATTTCCATCCACCCACTGAGAGCCCTCCCTGAGATGCTGCCTGGCTCTGCTCTAGTTGTCAGCTTTCAGTGCCTAGTATAGTTCATCAACCCGGGATTTCCTTCTCCTTCAGCCCCAGGATACCCTACATTTCATTCTTATGTCAGTGTGTCCTTTGCCAATGGCTCTTCTTTTTTTCTTTTTGATCTCCTAACTTTTCTCAGAGAAGCCTGCTGTCCAAGAGGTCAATATATGGAATCCTTTGCTCATCAATCCTTACCTCAAATGGATGATTCAAATGAAAATAATTGTTTTCTACTCTCACGAGGGCACTGTCCTTTCACACTTCAGCAGCCACCCTTGTTTTGAGAAACATAAAGCTATTAAGATCCCTAGCCACAGCCTGCTCCCCCTCTCTGCCCAGACTGCTATCAGTACCCGCCAATTCAGAAGTTAATAGTTATATGCATCAAGGTATTTATGCTTTTGTGCATGTACTTACTGGACAGATGGTAAGCTACCAATTCCAGGGGCACTCATATGTCATGTTCAGGAAAGTTTTTGAGCACTTTCATCTTTTAGCATCTTTAATTGTATATGTTAGTAATAGAAAATAGTTGGCTTTCATACACACACACACACACACACACACACACACACAGAATTCTTTCATTGTTTTTTCTTTTCCCTTTTACCAATGTATGTCTTCTAGTACCCAATTTTCTCTCTTAATATTTCCCCGTCTACCTTCATGTCTTTGTGTGGGTACACATTTGTGTGCAGCTGTGCTCACCTGACAGAGACTGATAGTATGCTGTCTTCCAGGATCACTTCTCCATCCTCTTCTTTTGAAACATCATGTCTCTCATTGAACCTGGAGCTCCTCACTGTTTGTCCTAGGATGTCTTGTGACCTCTGGGACCCCCCATTTCTGTCTCCCAGCACTATAGTTATAGGCACACATTTCTACATCTAGCTTTTTATAAGGGTGCATGGGATCTGAACTTAAGTTCTCATGTTTGCACAACAGACACTTTAACTCTGGAGTGATTATCCTGCCTTTGTGTTTTTTGGTAAGAGAATATATATGGGAGAAAATATGCTACTTTTTTTTCTGGGGTCTCTTTCACTTAACAAGATGGTCTCCAGTCCAACCCCTATCCTGCAAGCCATGTGATTTTTTTATAGTGAATATTATGTCCTTGTGTATGCATTTTGTGTATGCATTCATCTATGATAGGCACCTAAGCTGATCCATAACTTGGCTATTGCAAATTACTGCTAGAGTAAGCCTGTGTGTGTTCAGGTTATCTCTGTTTCCAACTTTGATTCCTTCGTTTGTTAATTATTCTCTCCTATTGTGTTTTTGGCTTTTGGATGTTAGGATACTTGAGTTGTTTCCCTAATACCCATTTAAAGTGTTTTGTTTTGCTTTGCTGAGAGATGTTCTCAGCATCTTCTTTCTTTCTTTCTTTCTTTCTTTCTTTCTTTCTTTCTTTCTTTCTTTCTTTCTTTCTTTTGTTTTTTGACTTTTAATATATACCATCATGCTTTCAATTTCTAAGAGGTCTCTATTGTTTTCTGCAGGTTCCTTTTGTTCACAGGTTTGCTCTTTTCTTATGTCTCTGGGGATGTTTGTAATAGTGATTTCTGTTTGGAGTTTTTTGGAACATTGAATACTCTGTTCCCTTCAAATTGCTTTGTTCAGTTTGTTTGTTTTGATCCCTATCTTGTGTATTTGATGCTCCTCTTGATATCTGTGTCTGGAGAGAAATGGATAGACCTAGACTAAGACAAACCTGGCAGGGAGGAGGGAGATAAAAGAGCCACTTGGGGAGTGGAGACATTTGAGGTAGTCATGAGCTGAAATAGTTGGAGATAAAGCAAAGACTCTTTTTTTAGTTATTTAAGTCATAAAGACTGCCAACACAAAGTAATAGAGACAGAGTCTGGGAAAAGTTCTTAGCATGCGCAGGAGAGATGGCTCAGGGCTTAAGAGTGTATTTCTCTTGGAAAGGTCCTAACTTTGGTTCTAAGCATCCACATCGGTCTGCTCACAACTGCCTATACTCCAGCTCCAGGAAATCCAATGCATGTGGCCTCTGTGGGCATGTTTACTCATGGCAAATAGCTGCCTCTACATACATAACTAAAAAAATAAGACATACATTTCTTAAAATATTTAGCATAGGAAATCCTGTGTATGTTTTCTGGGGCACACAGATTTTTTTTTTCTTGTAAAAGTTGGGCAAAAGTAAGTAATTCTGTGGATTAGTTTTACTTACTTATATGACAGGACAGTAAGCATGTTCCCTAAGCATAGCCCTTTACAGCCTAGATCATTGTGCTGTTTACCAAGCTCTATGCCTTGTCGAGATACGTATTCAGCTGAGCAGAAAACACTGAACCTTACTGAATGCCAAGATAATCTGCAAATACAGAAGTGAGAACAGCCCCCATTGCTAATGGAGGTTACTGAATGGTAGCTAGACAATGGTTAGTTAGCATTGGTAAATAGAAATATGCCCCATCCTCTCTGCACTGAGCATATGTAGCCCAGATATAGCAAAAGAAAAAAATTAAAACAGTTGCATACACAGGTGACATTTGAACCTTTGGTTTACATGTGACTAGAAGTTCATCAAAACACAATAAAAATCCCAGTGGAGCAGAATGACACTCTGTGGACCAGGGATGGCACAGATAAAGCTACAGGAGAAAGCCTCAGATTGAGGGAGGCTAGGATGCAATTCTGTATGATGAGAGACAAAGCATTGGGAGGCCTCAGTGAAGTAGCTGTGATAAAGCAAAATGTCCTTCTGCCCCGTCTAATAATACAGTATTCATGATTCATGAGAGCCATATGTAAGAACATAAAGGTCCTTCCCGAGTCAGTTGCCCCTTCCACTCTACACTGAGCAATAATGTTCCCAGTGATGACACAAGTTCATCCTCATGTGACTTGAGGTATAATATTTCTGAGTGGTTAATTAATTCTGTAATCACACGAGTGGCAATTAGCAAGATGCTTCTCTGATTAGAGGCCTGTGGTCAAGAGGTTCTTACACACTTGCATTTAGTGAGAAGGAAACCCCTTCTTTGTGGCACCTGTTAATTTCTACCAGCAGGGGGCATGAGATCTATCTGAAAGGCCTTACCTCTTCCCCCTTCTCCGCACCCATCACTCAATCTTATATACGATGTGTTCAGAGGACAACCTCAGATGTGGGTTTTTATCTTCCACCTTGTTTAATATGTAGGGTCTCTTTACTGTTTACCACTTTGTACACAAGGATATTTGGCCCTTAAGATTCTGGGGATTCTACTGTCTCCACCCCTCTTCTTACTGAAGGAGTTTATAGATACATACCTGGCCTTAGATGGGTTCAGTGGATTCACACTCAGGTCCTCATGCTTGTGCGTCAAGTACTTTACCCACTGAGACATCCCCAGTAGCTCCTCGTCATCATTCTTAACACTTTATCTTATGAAAATTATTTCACTTCTGTCCTTCTGATTTGGAAAAAATAGAACCTCATTTGCCCAATTAGTAAGTGTTACAATAGACACTTCCTGTACATCCTCAGTCTGCGGGCTGTTATTATCACTTTATAGGTATATAATCAGGAACCCTGGATGTCCATAACATATGCATGGCCTTGAGTAATGGTGAAGTGCTTACACCTGGGAAGGAACGTATCCCATGACAGGCATGCTGAGACTGACCAGGAAAGTGTTAGAAGCAGAAGGTAGAATAAAAATTATTGATAACAGCATTGCAGGTATATAGCCTTCAGCTCAAACATAGAGTTTCCAAATTGCCATCCATCTGCCAGTGGACGAGTCCTTTAATTTCTTGGAAATAGTACTTACAACTTCAGTAAACTAAGACTTGCTTTATAACGCTACTATTAGGATTAGAGCAATAACTTATACAATGTATACAACTGTGAGCTGTTCCTTGTTTTTAAGAAGAAAATCTTCCTGATATATGGGAAGTTATTTCTTATAAAGTGGTCAGTTCCTAGCACTATTGCTCTTTGGCATACCCGGTGGGGTATTTATTCACTTTGCTTTAAACCTAGTTTGAGAGATTCAGGTTGATTCTCTGAGAGATTATGAGAAATAGTCATACTAGCCAATTTTACCACATCCTTGTAAGCCTCCTATTAGTACACAGTGTAGGAGTCAGATGTATAGGTGTTAAATTAAGTCATTGAAACCCATGATTATGAGGTGACTTCTGGAAGCCCCTGCTCTTTGTTCTGACCACTCCTGGTGGCAATGAACAATGTTTTGAGTCTAGCTTCTAGCCCAGCCCTAGTCAAGTGCACCTCAAACCTGGCCCTAGTATGATGTCTTAGTTACTTTCTGCTGCTGTGATAAACACCATAACCAAAAGCAACTTTGGAAAGAAAGGGTTTATTTTATCTTAATTCTTAAGTTTAGTAATAAAGGAAAGTCAGGGCAGGACCTGAAGCAGAGGCCATGGAGGAGTGTTGCTTACTGGCCTTTTCCCTCATAGTGCACTCAGCTTTCTTTTTAATACAACCCAAGACCACCTGCACAGGGGTCACTCTGCCTACTGTGGGCTGGACCCTCCCACGTCAGTCATTAACCAAGAAAATGCCCCACAGACATATTTACAGGCAATCTGATGGAGTATGTTCTCAACTGAGGTTCCTTCTTCCTAGGTGACCTTAGCTTGTGTCAAGTTGAGAAATGCTAACCAGCACAGTTACACTCATCAAAATGGACTTTAAAATAGAGCCATCTTTGTGTATGGAAATGGTATCTTGAAGTGTTATGAAAAAACCAGTCTGGCAAAGTGGCTCAGCCAGTTACAGCTCTTTGTTAGACAAGCCTGATGACTTGAGTTCAAGAGAGGTTCCTTCTTCTCAGATGATGCTAGCTTGTGTTAAGTTGACCAAAAACTATCTAGCACATATGGAAATGCCAAGAGAATAACCCCAACCTTCTCATGCAGAGTCTTATCACTTCCAGGGCTATTCTGAGGTGCTGACTACCTACTCTCATCAGCTATTCTCTGAATCTGATAACTGGCTGGGGACAGGAGCCCTCTTGAGGTGTATGGTACTTCCTATTTAATTACATGTTTACTGAGTCCTTTCAAATATTGCTATGACTATGGGCACGCTCATTAAACCCCTTTTCCTTCTGTTTCTAATTTGCATAAAGGGAATTAACCGTGGCCCTTGCTCCCGTGGGTACTAGGAAGCTTCAATGGAATAGAAAAAATACACAAAACACTTAGCACAGTACCAGCTATGTCCTGAGTGCTCAACAACAACTGGTCCCTGTCAATCTATTTCTGTTCTCAGTTTGCAGAGCGACCACATGACACTCACAGAGAACAATCACGGCTTTTGGCATTGAAGTCACCATTGATACTGATGATTTAGATGTGGCAAGTCTTATTTAGGAGGTAACCCTGGTCAGTCCATGTTCTCTCTCTCTTACTTCTTCCACCTTTACTTCCTACTTCCTGCCTCCATCATCCTTTCCCCTTCTAATATCTATTTACCAAAGCTACAAAAGACATTGGTGTGTCAAAGCTTCCTAGCATAGACAAGTGGCAAGGTCTAAGGCAGAGAGTTTCTAATAGAGTCTGCTCTCTTTTCCTGGCCTTCCTCATCACTGACCTAAGGGGAGTTGTTGAAAGCTCTCATCTTAATCTTCCCAGGTGAGATGTGACACACTGTCTCCCTGATCAGGTGACCCATCTTTCCTTGGCATTCTATGGGACTCCAAACTAATATACAGAGAAAACAGTGACACAGGCATGTTCATAAAGAGCCTTGAGGAGGAGAATGCAGCTTGTCCCGGCTTCCAACTTCAGCTCAGATGAGAAGGGGCAGCTGGGCAGTAACTCTGCCCAGCCTTTGTTGTACCCACAAGTCAGTAATTATCACCCCAGTGATAGAAGGAAAGGATTTTGAAGAGGACCATGTGGTAAAACTGGGAAGGAATAGACAGAACAGACACATGACATTTAATCCTCACAGTGACCCTGAAGTAGGTTCAGTGATAATCATCCCATTTTAGAAACAGGAAAGCAAGGCAGACTATCATCAGAACCCTTTCTTACAGTAAACCTGCTCACCTACCAAACACGCCCCCAAGCCACTGCATACTGCTCACCCTGTGCCAGGCTACTTCTCCTACTTCCCAGCTTGGTAACCAATTAAAAGGCATTTGGAACCCCATCAGCACCCTCATGGGGGCTTCTGAAAGATGAGCAGGATTCCCAAAGGCGCACTTTAGGGTCTGTCCGGGAAAACATCCAGGCTGAGAGATGGCAGCACACCCAGGTTTGATCACTCAAGTCTACAAAGAAACACTGACTTGGTGGAACAGCCCATCAGAAAATTCCTCTGCTTGATTTTTCTGGAATCAAATTAGGCTGGTGAATAGGCCAGTGGCATTTTCATCAGTTTCTTAGCCTTCCCTTGGAACTGAGCCTGATTTCCTTGGCCTCCTGCAATGCTGCCTGCTGTTTACTGAGCAAACTGGCTCCCAGAACCAGCCCGGCTTCAGTAATGTGGCAAGGCAACGTGGTGGAGGGAAGATTACAGGTATTACAGTCCATTTAGGATCATTTAGAATTGAACTGTTTTCTGAGTAGGCAATTAATCTAGTTGCATTAAAAGGAGCTGCTGGGTTCCTGCACCTCTCTCTGAGTTAAGAGGGGGATTTGGAGTCCCTGTTAACTGACTTGCCAACTGCTTCTGGGGCTCAGTGGGGTATCCTCCCTGGGGGAAGGACCAATCCTCTGTGGACTGTTGATCTGTACTGGGAAGAAAATATTGTATAAGCTGCTGAAAACTGACAATATGGCTACTCTGAGGTATGTGAAGGTTTCATTGTGTGTGTGTGTGTGTGTGTGTGTGTGTGTGTGTGTGTGTGTGTGTACATGAGAGAAAGAGAGAGAGAACAGCCAGAGGCCTCTGGAAGAGTCAAGAACAGAGACAGAAAGAAGTAGACTGAACATGGTCGCCAGACTGGCCATGACCAGGACTATGCGCCAGAGAGGAGAGAACAGTAGTAGATAGAGAAGAGGATGGGCACAGTGAGAATAGCAGGACCATTGAGATACCATAGCGAGACTGGGAAGAGCCTAGAGTGGGGAAAGCCAAGTTATAAGAAGAGTGAGTAACTGGGAGGAGAGAAAGACCAGGAGAGGCTTTGTCAGTAGGGACTGTAGCATGGACCTTGTTTTTGTTGATCAACATCACAGGTATATGTTCATTGGAAAGCCTTATGTCCCTTTTGCTGGAGGTAAAGGAAATGACTCCTTTTAGAGGACATCAGTTGGCTTCACAAGTTCCTGAGGAATTCTGGCTTTTATCTAAGCAGCAGGAATCCTCCTTGAGTCCAGGTTGATCACACATCTAGATATTTGGACTGCCTTTGTGTTGAAAGGGTTGAGTATCTGGAGCCCATCACTTGCTAAGGATAAGAACCTTTAGACACTTGGAATAGAAGTTTGGAGGAATTCTCTCACATCAGAGAAATTAGTGATCTCATGAGCACCACTATGCCATAAACATAAATGAACATGTTGTGAACATGCTATGTCATTCCACAACATAAGAATATACTGAATATCAATCACAAGGTACTGTGATTTTAAAGGCAACTGTTTACCCAACAGCTCTACCTTCCCTTGTAATTCAGCCAACAGGAGCCCAGGTCCTCATATTCCAATCTTAATTAATAATGCTAATTTTTGTCTTACAATCGCAAAAAGATCTAAAATATGTGAGAATTTAACAGAATATACACACTCCATGCAGTAAATCTGTCATTGACCTGTCTGTTATACAATAGATGCAAAAGGTTAAAGAGGCTTTACCGGAGTCTTAAGAGGCTTCAGAAGTAGACTGGTAGGAATGTAAATGGAGTCTCTATTGGCAAAATAAAGAACCCAACAGAGGCTGTCCCTGACACCCAGTCTGATGCCTCCAGATAACTTTCCCCTAGCTGATGTGCATTGAGTGGCTTCAGTGGAAGAGGATCTGGTTAGTTCTGATGGGACATGGAGTACTGGGGAGGGTTGGTGGATGCGGTCCCTTCTCTTCTCTAAGAAGAAGGGGAGGGAGGACCGGAGGCAGAGGGTGGGAGGGTAGGATTAGGAGGAGAGGTCGAAGGGGCTGTGAACGAGATGTTAAAATGAGTAAATAAATAAAATAATAAAAAAAGAACCCAAACATCTGCAAAATAGAAGCTACTGCTCTTATGTCAGACCGCTGTGGAGTCAGAGTTCAGAGTGAAGATGCAGGATTGAGTCTAGCCACTAGGTAAAAGAGTGAAACAGGCTCAGAGATGGAACGAACGTGCATGTGGACTGATGACCACCAGGAGGATGGGTAGAAGGCAGCTGAGCAAGCTGTGTGAACAGCAGGCATCTAGCAAAGCTGTAGTCCTGGAACAGTCTGGGGTTCTCTGCCTATTGGCACACACCAGATGTCACATGACTCATCATTAGGGGAGCTGTCCCCGTCACAGTCATGGGTGTCTACTGCTTCTTCAGTCTAGTGTGTCTAATAAGTTTTTGGGGCTGGTTTCTCTAGTATATTTTAATAAGCCTTACGGCCCTACAGTCTTGATTCACCCTAAGTTTATAGGGTGACTCCCTTTCTGCTCCCAGGAGTAAGTGATGTATCAGCCTGTGTTGGATGTGTGGTTCTGGAGAGATGGTGTTGTTACAGGTCAACCCAGATGCACAGTCAGTCACCCTCCTTTCTCAAAATAGAATCACGGGCTGCCTGTAAAACAGTCTCACACCAAGGCTCAGTTGAAAAAAAAATAACTGAAACAAAACAAAACTCTTGTATACAATATGGAGTAACTAACTTAGAGTCAGTCACAACCCAATCCAAACAGGTAGGATGAAAATAAATAGACACACTGCCTTGGGGCATTCTTTCATTGACTATAGATCTAGACAGAGTGCATGGGGTCCCTAGAGGGTGTCTTCATTTGTGCCATCTTTGAGGTCCTACTGTGGGATGGAAATTTGCTCCTTCATTCACATCAACCTCACAAGTAGTCACATAAGGTAGAAACTAGAGAGATGCAGACTAATGCTTAAAGAACTTAATGAATTTATATGCAAGACCATGAATGCATGGCACCACATCCTACTACTTCCACATTCCCCAAATGCTTGTATCAGGGGACTTTCATGTTCAGACAATACATAGACAGGTGGTCATACTGTTTAGCAACTTCTCTTTCTCACAGCCATGTCTTTTCCCAAACCAAGATATACATGACTTGTCACCTGGCAGGGAAAGCCTGTGTATCCCGTCAGGTTCTTTGGAGGATAAGAGTCCATTCCTACTCATATTAATGGCTCCAGCTGATAGCACATGCTTGGCTGGGTCCCTTTCTTTTTCTTTTTTTTCTTTCCTTTCCTTTCCTTTTCTTTTCTTTCCTTTCTTTCTTTCTTTCTTTCTTTCTTTCTTTCTTTCTTTCTTTTTTTTGTCTCCCCTTCCTTTGAAATTACATTAAAGGGCTGGTCTCCATGAGGGCTGAGACTGAGCTGAAGGACTGTGGGAAGCATTGGAATGTACCTAACATAACATAAATAATGGCTCCTTAGGGGTAGCATGCACATCCCTGCCCACTTCTGATGCCGAGAGGCTTTGCTTCTGTGCATGACCTCCCTTCCTTTTAGCATTTACCCATAGTCTGGAATCCAGTGAGAGGACCTTGCTTGCATGGTTGGGTGTATTCTAAAATGAAACTTCTGTCACAAGGGTCAAAGGGCCTGGAAGCAAGTTTATATTTTCTGAGTGTCCCAAAAAGGCTAGTGAAAACTTTATTAACATCCTTCCCAGTGAGTCAGGCACATCTGTAATACCGAAGTAAAAGTGATATTCATTAAGAAGGCAAGCAATCAATTTATAGGGGCTGCTTTTCTTTCCTAATTTCTGGTGATTCTATTTTGACTATTTGCAATCCCCTCAGCACATAGATCACCCACTGTCTACTCCATAAGGAAATTTTCAATTTTATTTTGTGACTTTTTAAATGTATGAATACAGAAGGAAATACACCTGTTGAAAATTCATGAAATATTTCATGTCATTATATTTTGGCATTAAAAGAGAAAGTGTCTGCCCTGGAGAAGACCTCAGGGGGTAGTCCAGTGCATATGAACATCCCTTTTACTTTCAGATTTCAAGTTACTGATTTTTCTAACCCCCCCCCCAAAAGACACTTCCTAGCTAAGGGAAACTCAAATCTTCCCTGCCTCCAATAGCTATTAATTGGAGCCATACTTGAGTCTTGGGGATGGACCCTTAGCTTCTCTGTAAGACATTTCTTATGTTTGTTTTTGTTTAAATCCATGGATCTCTGTGCTAAGAACAGTGTTAAAATGAAAGTTTTAGAAATCATTGGCATCCAGTTTATCCCAGTTTCTACACACACACACACATACACACACACACACACACACACACACACACACACACACACACACTCTAAGTTATACTCCATTCCCACCAGATCAGAAGCAGGGTCTCCATGTACAGTTACCTCTAAAAAGGATGCCAGAATGTTGTTCTCCATTCTCCTTCCAGTGTCATAGTCTGAGAACTTCAGGTGAAAAGGTCTGGTTGGACAAGTCCATGGATCAGGAAGATGCTTGGACTAACAGGAAAAGCACATGCATTTTTGCGAATGTAAACAAGAATACAAGAGAACACTCAAGAGTGTCAGTTTCCCTTTTCCATCACTGACCTGATAAGCTCTATGTTCTTAACTGGATCCCAGAAACTGCCTGCCTATCAAAGCCTTTTGCTAAATCTCCAGGCTAAGCTAAGCATGGCAGTTTATACCTCTGTCAATCCCGAATAGATTACACTGTGATGATCCATGTCTGCTGCCTCCCTGCAGGCTCCATACTCTCTGTGGTTAAGAAGCATCATGCATAGCTCCTGGCAGGCAACAGGCAAACTGAGAAATGAATGGGAAATAACTTAGAAAAGGCTCCTTGGAATATTTGACTTGTCCTTGTATTTTTAAAGAAGGAGATCATGAGAAGTATGGTCTCCCTCTAAGGAATTCCCCTTTCATTGCTTCATCTACCTCATTGGATCTGTGGACAGAGCCTTGTCAGCCTTTGAATAAGCCCTTCCTTGATGAAATCATTATAGCTCTCTATTATTTCATAGCAGTGTTTCCTTCATAATGGATTGCATGTATGAGGGAGGTCTCATAAGATTGTACGGTCTTGTAATATTAGTCATTCCTATTTGTATTATCCTGCTTTGTGACATTAGCACATGGCAAAGCCATCCAGTGACGTATTCCTCAGAATGCATTCTTATCTCATGACCATTATGTTTAGAAGTAAGCAGCAGCCACAGCCTTAGGAACACATCAAGTTTTAACTCAGTCAATCTAACAGATTTCATGGTCAAAAAATGTTTTCAGGAAATTTGTTTTTCTGTGCTATAAAAAGGGAGAGGAAACCCGGGGAGAATCTACAACTTGTGAAACTCTACTGCCTAAGTTTCCTTTCCTTTGAGATGGAATGTCTACCACTGTGTAAAGAATTTGCTGGTTCCTCAGTAAAAGTTTATGGTTTAATTTACAAAGTCAAGAACAGAACAAAACTATCAAGAGAATTGTGGCATATCAACCACACTCCAGGACAGGTTTCTTGCTTCAAATGGCTGGCCAACACAAAAGACTGTGTGTGCACACACTTACGTATACCCACACTTGTTTTTTTTCTAAGAGGAAGAACATGCTGTTAGGTGGATATGGAGCAAGAAAGGATCTGGAAGGAGGTGTGAGGGGGGGGGAAAGATTATAATCAAAGTATTTTGTATGGAAATTTTTAAAAAATATATTTTCACAGAGAGTCATAGACTTTTCTTAAAAAAAAAATGTAAGAGCTTGGCATGGCAAGGCTCATAAAAGGATTCCAAAAGACAGTTCTGATATGACAAACTGATGATTGGCAGAACCATAAATGGGCAGTGTCCAAGTTTCTGTGAACAAAAATAAATAATAAATAAATAAATAAATAAAATCAGGGCACAACGACTGACGGGTGAGATACACTTTTGAAAAGCATGAACTAAACTGCCAAGTCTGTGAGAAACAGATAGAAAAACAGAGACAGAGATAGAGTCAGTGAGAGAAACAAAGAGAGAGAAACAGAGACAGGGAGAGACAGAGACACACACAAAGAGACGGAGGGAGAGAGAGAGAAAGGAAGAGAGAGAGGGAGAGAGGGAAAGGAAAAAAGAGAGAGAGGAAGAGAAGGAGAGAGAGAAAGGGAGAGAGAGAGAAAGGGAGGGAAGGAGGGAGGGGGAGAGAGAGAGAGAGAGAGAGAGAGAGAGAGATTGATTGATTTTGGCTGTCTGGAATGCTTGAAGTATAGACAGGTAAGCCATACTGGGTGTCTACCTTTGTGTTTATTTTAGAAATTTAAACTATAGGCCTATGATCAAACACACAGGGAGCTGCTTTGAAGGCATACTCAGATTGCACTGAATTGTAATAGAGACGGTTTATAGTATTGGTCATTCTGAGGATAAAACTTGGAGTTGCCTATGACATACAAATGATCTAGCTCGTACCCAAGGCCAGGCCAAGGAATTGGGAATAATAAGGACTGTAAGAAACTTTTTTTTTTTATAAATACTTTATTTTTTTTTCTTCAAGTTACATCTCAGTCACAAACCCCTCCCTATTCCCCCTTCCTATCCCGCCCTTCCACCCTCTTCCCCCCAGAAGTTTCCCCTTTCAGTCCAACAGATGGTTCCTTCTCTTATAACAGTAAGTAACTTAATGGCTTCAAATAGTTGACTTTAAGAGCTGTTGTATTTGGCACAAAAATATCTAACCATTCATTTATCCATTTACTTTAGTATGTGTGTGCTGAACTTATCCATTTACTTTAGTATGTGTGTGCTGAACCCCCACTGCAGGCCAACCACTGTAAGTTGTTTTGGAGGTATATATAGTGAGCTAAATCAAGGCAAGATACTCTGATGCTACAGACATGTGACCTACACTGAACTTTTCAAATCCTGTCCAAGTAAGAGAAACTCATACTGACCTCTAAAGGGTGGATAAGAAAGATGAATAAGAAAGAAGCATTAAAAACAAAATTGTGAAGCTGAGGAGATGGCTAAGTAGTTAAGAGCGCGTGCTGCTCTTGAAGAGGACTGGGCTCAGTTACCAGTACACACATGGTAGTTCACCACTACCTGTTGCTTCAGTTCCAGGTGAACTGATGCCCTCTTGTGGCTTCCATAAGCACTGGGCATGCAAGTATATATATATATATATGTATATATATATACACATACATAAAGGCAAACACACACACAACCCATCCCCCCCACATATCTTTTTAAAAAACAACAAATGTGAAATAAAGATATTCTAGGCAAAAGAAACTCAATACGCAAAAAATCCCAGAACTGGCAGAAACATGACATATTCCAGAAATAATGTGCACAGCAGGTGGAGAGTAGATTGCAATCAGAGGTCCAGCAGGAGCCAACTCATGGGCCTTCTAGACCATGTGGAAGATTTTGGCCCTCACCTATGAATGATGGAAAACATTGGAAGACTTTAAGCAAGAGAGTCACAGAGCTTTGCATTTTAAAATATTCTGTAGTCTATCAGCTAGAACTTGGAATTCATTTTTCCCATAGGAATAACTTAATAACTGGTAGCTCTGGGAAGCCAGAATAATGTTATTAGCA
The DNA here is from genome assembly GCA_907164525.1 of Lophiomys imhausi. Taxonomy (NCBI): domain Eukaryota; kingdom Metazoa; phylum Chordata; class Mammalia; order Rodentia; family Muridae; genus Lophiomys; species Lophiomys imhausi. The sequence continues at coordinate 2,722,985 of CAJQZJ010000520.1, read as the reverse complement.
CAATGTATCCAGCTAAACAGCCCTACTGAAAAGCTTAGCTTTGTTGCCAATCACCATTTATAACTTTAGTTTCTATAAGAAAATGCATTCCAAATTCCAGACAACCTAATTACAAATGACATTTTTTGGGGGGGTCAGCCTATAATCTTCTTAGACTTGTGAAAAGACTCCAACATTTTTTCATATCAAAAGTTGTTAAGAAAGGTGAGTAACAGACTTCTAATTTTGAGATGCTGGAGGAACAAACTGTATGCCCCCTTCTGCTGTCTGAAATTACCCCTCTGTAAAAAGAAAAAGACCAGAGGAAAAGAAAATTCAAGTACTAAGGTCAGGCAAAAGGTATGTATTGTGCTGGACCATGGCTATGAGGAAGGGCGCATTAAGGGTACTATCGGGTGCTGAAAGAAGACGACTATGGCCCTAAACCTTAACAATGCCAGCAGGACAGATTGGAAGATGGTATTTTACCCTAAGAAGACAAGACCTTTGAAGTCCGTTTCAAAGGCCACATAGGATTGGAACAGTATTTTTATACAATTTGGTGTAACAGAGAATTAAGGGGTTGTTTTAATAAAGAACCAAAGAGTCAACCTGTTATTGACTTCAGGTTAGAAGGGATTGAGTCTTATGGGATTGACCTATGCTGCAGGAAATAACTAACTAACCTTGTATCATCAGGGATCTTGCTGTGAAGTGGGAGAAGTTTTACAAGCTTAGAATGCATCCCTTCCACACTTCCAACAAAACCATCTGTACTTAATGCAAATAGAACTGTACTTGATGGTTGGTAATAATAATTATAATTAAGGAAATCAGTGGAGGTCCTACACAAGGACAATACGATAAAACTGAGGAGGAAATGGATGGAAGACAAAAGCTGACTAGGAAAATTTACTGTAGATAAAATGAAAGCTGAGTCCAAATTTATCCCCATTAATTTAAAAATTAAAAAGATAAGCAATTTCTTCTTTCTACCCCCCCCCAAAAAAAAACCAACAAAGCAACAACCACAACAAATACACAACACAGAAGACCATCCAGCAGGCAATAAAACAGGTTTGGCTTATTTAGAGTTGGGAAAGTGTACTAAAACCAAACCACCACATCAAGGAATGTGGCCTATTGAGAACATTAGAAAGGAAAACTGGAAATGCCTAACATCACAAAAATCTTTAGTAATGGCAAGGAAACTAAACATAAATTAAAACATTGAAAATAATTTGAGAACAAATGATAGATGTGGAAGACAAAGGAGATCTAACATGTCCATAATTATGCTCCCCAAAGAAGAAAAATAATCTGAACAAATTAATAAAATATTCAAATATGTGCACCTGTATGTGAAAGGTATACTACTGGGTGTAATAATTCCAGAAATATAGTCCCTATTTTAAAATTTGGTAAAATTATTAGAAAATAAACTCTAGCCAACAGTAGATAAATAGGTTCAATGTTCTGGGCCTATTTTGTTTTGTTTTGTTTGGACTGGTATAAATTCTTCATTTAAAAAAAGCCACATGTTTTATAATTATTATTACAGAATTAGAAATATGGAAATTGCCCAATTTATTTCCACTATGACCAATACTTAAAACCATATATTTTTTAAAAATGAAGCAATTACCCAATTTCATAAATGGTAGAAAATGGCAAGTGTGCTTTTAAGTGAATGATTATGCCTGGGCCTGGGCAATAAAGAAAGTATTCAGAGGACAAAATGAAAAGGACCTGATAATAGAGTACTAAGTGAACAGAAACCAGAGCCTAAGTTTTATTATCAGGGATTTCAGATGAAGGCACCACCATCAGTAAAATGAATAAATTTTAAATGAAATATCCTCAATGAGGTATCAAATAGACAAATATACTTTAATTTAAAAAAATATGGAATGATTGATCAGACAAATAACTAATGTTAATAACATATGTTTTTAAAAAGAATGACATATAATAACTAAGAAATTATTAGCTTAATGTACATAAAAATGAAAGAAATGAGATACATACACAGACTATTAATAGCTTGTGAAGTGAAACTTAAAAATCATCATTGAAAATATTTTGTTTTAAGCAACATATACGTGTGTATGTTTGTATGTGGGTTTGTGCATGTGAGCGCAGATACCTGTGGAGTCCTAAAGAGGGCGTCAGATCCCCTGGAACTGGAGCCACAGATGTTTGCGAGCTATGTGACATGGTGCTGGGAACCAGTCAGATCCTCTGCAAGAGCAGTCTACTCTCTTAATCACTGAGCCATCTCTTCAGCTCCATGAGTAGAATTGAACAAGCATGGAATATGTTCAGGGGACAAAAATAGAAAGCATAAAAAGGGACCGTAAGGAAGGAGCACTATTGAAAGTGATGTAGAAGTGAGGATTTTCTAGAACTTAAAGAGACAGTGTTGCTCAATTCAAGAAGCCCAGTTAATCTTAAGTAGGGTAAATTAGAAATACTGAAAAGACACCTACACTTATTATAGAAAATTTCAAAGCATCCCAAAGAATATTCAAAAAAAAAAAAAAAAGATTGGGAAACTATACAGTTCACTTTGCCATGGAATCACCAATTCAAATCAGAGTCAGTTTCAGCAATGAATGCTGGAAAACAGCAAACAGGCTGCAGAATGAGCAGACACAACAGCAAGCCTTCACTTGGATACGCAGTTGAGCATATGGATAAAAGGAAGCCGTCTGAACAATAAAAACACAAGAATTCGCTTCCAAGAACCCATCACTCTAACAGAGTCAAAAAACGACTGAATGGGAAAGAGAGTGCTAATCTACCACAGAAGATAGGCATAAGGGTAAGAAATAATGGCGAGCAAAGAAACTCTTAGAGACAATGCGGATATCAATAAACTATGTGAAAAATATAGTTTGTAATTTGGTATGTGCATGCACAGAAAAAAAAGAGTGAAATTACTGGTCAGCAATATGCATATAGAGTTGGGGGAGAGGCAAAGAGGAGAAGATTGGAAAATTACATAGAAGTTGAAGGACAAGCAAAATAGTGAAATGAAATGAAGAACTAACTGATACGGGATTTACCAGTACCCATATTGCACATCTATGTCCTTCTCTAATACTCAGAGATTAACAGAGTTGTAAAAATGTTTTCTTAAGTAAATCTTTTATGATGGGTAATGTCATCAGTGATTTGGTTTTCAATTTCTAAACATTGAATCTCCTACAAGCAAACCGAAAGAAGGAAAGAAAGAAAGAGCCTAGTAAATAACTCAGAGGACATGTTGTCTCACTCAATTCAAAGTAATAAGTGGGAAGGATTAAACCATTGATAACCAGAGAGTCAATTCTGAGACATCCAAACAAAAGCCTTGGGATTTAAAAGAAAACTATATTGTTTTTATTTCCAGATGAAAAGAGCTAGATCATTCTCAAAAAAAGAAAATCAAATTATTATTTTTTTAATTTTTAAATACTTTTTTTTTCTTCAAGTTACATCTCAGTCACAAACCCCTCCCTATTCCCCCTTCCTATCCCGCCCTTCCACCCTCTTCCCCCCAGAAGTTTCCCCTTTCAGTCCAACAGATGGTTCCTTCTCTTATAACAGTAAGTATTATACAAAACAACAGATATAAATATGCCACATTTATGAGAGTTAAATGGCCCAGTATACCTTCCCAATGTCCAGTTTATACATATTTGGCCCCTGACTTTAACATTCTACTATCTAACCATCTCCATGAGTTTAAAGGTCTATATCTGACTCAACATTCATACTAACTTGCAACACACTTTTAAGAGTATCTTCTTAGATCTATAACACCCTCTTGATTCCTAAACAACTCAAAATTTAACTATGAGACTCTAGCTGTCTATTCTTCAACCACCTCAGAGACCTGAGAGGGATAAATATATCTGCTTATGGATCCAGAGCCTTCTTGGTGTCAGGACTGTGCAGAGAGGACAGCAAAGCATCAAGGCATCCTAGGGACCTTAGAATAAGAATCAGTGTATCCCCACTGAAAGCACAAAACTCAAATTCAAAGCTGTGTGGTGGTACATGTCTATAAAGTCATCACCTGGGAGGATGACATTAGTGGATCATGCGTTCCAGAACATCCTGGGCTACATAGTGAGACAGGTCTCAAAAAATAATAAAAGAAAAGAATAGAAGGAAATAGAAATCATGTTTGAAAATAATAGCTACTACTGAGTAAGACTGTGCACATCACAATAGTGAATGATAACAAAGGTTCAGCTTTAAGTGGTGAAAAATGTAGAGCCTTCTGGAACCCAGAGACTCTCAAAAGTAGCCAGTCAAAGCCCCCATTCAAAAATAAATACTGATATTATATTCGAAACTGAGCAGCACCAAAGCAGTAGTGATAAGGAATTGGAGGTGTAGGCAAAAGAAGCTATGGAACATTTACACAATGTAGTACTACTCAGCTATTAAAACAAGGAAATCATGTAATTTGCAAGCAAATGGATGGAACTACAAAAGATCATCCTGAGTGAGGTAACTCAGACCTAGAAAGATACACATGGTATGTACTCACTCATAAGTGGATACTAGCCATATTATACCAAATAACTATCCTACAACCCACAGACTCAATGGAGACAAGATTCTAGCATAACTATCCCCTGAGAGATGCCACCCAGCAGCAGATCAAAACAGATGCTGAGACATACAGACAAACATTAGCTGGAGCTCTGGGAGTCTTATAGAAGAATGGGAGGAAGAATAGAGGGATGCAGAGGGGATCAGAACTTCCACATGAAGACCAATAGAACCAACCATCCTAAGCCCTCTGGAAGCTTATGGAGTCTGAAACATCAACCAAAAAGAATATATAGTCTAGACCTAGGCCTCCTACATATATGTAGTTGATAGGCAGCTTGGTCTTCATACAGATCCCTTAGCAAGTGGAGCAGGGGGCTGATATGGACTCAGTTGTTTGTTTATGGAACATTTTACCCTAGCTAGGCTTCCTTGTGTGGCCTCAGTGGAAGACGATGCTCTTAACCCTGATGTGACTTGATAAACTGGGATAGGTTGCTATGGGGTAGTTCCCCTCATCTGAGGAGGAGAGGAGGGAGAAGGGCAAGGTGGAGAGGTGGGGGCCAGGTGGGGAGGAGGGTGGGGAGGAGGCTGTGATCAAAATGTAACTTGAATAAATAAATTAATTAATGAATAATAAAAAAGAGTGTGAGAATGAAGAGCTGCTAGATCAGAAGAGAAGTCAATATGTCTGTGTACTGTGTAGGCCATGCAGAAAGAACAGAGAGAATGCTGGGAAGTTAAGTTACTAATTTAACTTTGGATCATCTTTTCTTCTCAGTATTCAGAAAAATGAATTTCATATAAAAAGGGATATAAAATGACTAAAATCAGAAGTGAGAATAAAGAAAAAGAAATATGTTGTGGCCAGGCGTGGTGGCGCAGGACTTTAATCCCAGCACTCTAGAGAAATATGTAACATCGGATAGTAAAATCATGCCAGATAGATGTCCCTACAAGTAGGATGAAAATGGTAATGTCTTGCTTCAAAACTGTTAAAGATATCAAGAAATGAGACATGAAAGGACAACAACAAAAAACCCAGAATTAGACAATTTTGAGTTGAAGCCAAAGGACTTGAGAAATATCTACAAATTTAAGAAAACATTTCTCAGAAATGAAGAATGAGCTGAAAGTAATATAAGAGCAAATGAACACAAAGGATGATGTGTGGAAGTAGGACAAGAGAGAATTACCACAAAAGGAACATGAGTAACATCAAGAGAAGATTAAGCAGCTGCAAGGCAGGCTGAGAGACCACCATAGCTAACCAAGCATCCCCAGGGAAGAACTGAAAGCAAAGGCACAGACTCCAAAGCGTCCAACGAGTCTAGGAGGTGAGTCTGCAGTTACCAGCGCTTACTGTAGAAATGTGAGGACCTGAGTTCAGTTCTGGGCACTTGTTTAAAAAGTCAGATATGACAATACTTGACTATAATCCCTGCATTTCTAAGATAGAAACATAAGGATCCTTGGGACTTCCTGGCCTGGAAGCCCAGATAATCAATAAGCTACTGGTTCAATGAGAGATTCTGTCTCAAAAATAAGGTGTAGAGTGATAGAGAAAGACACTCATTTCATATAAGTCCCTATACACACCTAAAAGGATGTGCATACATGCATACACACCTCTACCACCCACACATATACAATTCTACAATTCAAGAATACTTTTTGAATCAATAAAATGATAAAGCAAGAGGGCACTGTGGATTATAAGGAGGAGGAAGAAGTCTAGAAGGGGTTACGAGAGGCTAAGCAAAACAAAATATCTAATATTTTATCAGATGAAGATTTAAAAAATACATAGAGTTAACAATACTCACATACATACATATATTGTCATGAAACACACAAATACACACATATGCATACACAGACACATGCTGTACACACACACACACACACACACACACACACCACACACATTCATGCCCACGCACTCATACCAGGAAGGCAAAAGAGGGACTATTTGGGAAGTGGAAGGGCCAAGTAGGGTTTAAAAACAGTTCATAATGAAACACATTACATTGTATGTGAAGTTTAAATTTTAAAACAAAGAAAGGATACTATGCCTATCTGAGATCATTTATCTAAAACAGCCAATATCGGGGCATACTTCAGCATCAATTTTGGAACTTATGATAAAAGTATGCTTTCATATTTACACTAAAATGCCTTAGTCATGTATAAAAGAAAAATGAGATTATTATCAGGCTTTTGACTGTAATGCTATGTAGATAGAAGGAAGCAGAGTAATGATAAAACTCAAAGATAATATGATCTAAGATTTTATACCTGAGAAAAGTAACTTTCAAGCACACACTTGCAAACAAATTGCTCTCTACCCAAAAATATTAGAGATTATTCTCATGGATCCTTCTTGAAGAGCCTACTCAAGAATAAGCTTTAGTCAACCAACATGATTAGAGAGAGACCAGTACAGGGACAGCGAAGACAGTATTAGATTGTTCTATGCTCTGACAATGTAGATTCAATACAGTTATTAGGCAGAGTATGAAGAGATTTATTTTTTTTAAATAATGAGTTTAGTAGAACTGATGATACTAGTATTGTTATTGACATTGGAAGACTGATGTATTAGTTAGGGGTTCAAAGCTACCATGACCAAAAAGCAAGTTGGGGAGAAAATGGTTTATTCTGTTTACAGTTGCAGATCATAGTCCATCATTGGAAAAAGTCAGAACAGGAACTCAAGCAGGTCTGGAACCTGGAAGTGGGAGCTGATGTAGAAGCCATGGAGGGGTGCTGCTTACTGGCTTGCTTCACATGGCTTATTCAGCCTGCTTTTTTTTTTTTTTATGGCTCATCCTTGTAATTCTTTTTTTTTCTTTTTTTTAATTTATTTTTTATTTCTTCAAGTTACATCTCACACAATCCCCTCCCTACTCCCCACTCCAGTCCCACCCTTCCACCCTGCTTTCTTAAAGAACCCAGGACCACAGGCCTAAGGATAGCCCCACACACAATGGGCTGGGCCCTCCCATATTGATTACTAATTTAGAAAATGCCTTACAACTGGATCTCATGGAGGTATGTCCTCAACTGAGGGTCCTTTCTCTCTGATGACTATGTCGTGTCAAGTTGACAAAACAAAACCAGCCAGTCCAACTGGGTATATGAAAATGGATGGAAATGTGATATTCTTTTTTAGGCTTGTCTCTTTGTTGTGTTGTGTAAGACTGGCACTGGGGCCACATGAGAAAACATTTCCTCACCTAAAACAGGACAGTGATGACAGACACAAGTAAGAAACCCACAAAAGTCCAGCTAGAAAGGTGCAAAACAAATGAAGTCTGGAGTGACTGTGTGTTACTGATGTGGACATGACCATTTTAAGGGTCCCAATACCTCAGCATCACGGAAAAGACAAAGCTGTCATCTGGTCCAAGTATGAATGTTGAGGAATGATTGATCTTTATCTAAAACAATTGTATTCAGAAACTATCAGCTGCAGCTTCCTCCTCCTGGATGACTGATGTGAAATTGCTCCCCTACAGAGGCCTCCTCTAGAGAATCGCTAACCAGCTTCACCTCATTCATGTTGTATATAATAAACCCACTGAGTTTTCTGGCTGCTGTTGGTGTGTCTCCATCAGAGCTGACAACCCTCCTAATCCTACCTCTTCTGTATGTGTGTATGTTGTCTTCATTTCTCATTTGTCCCAGTTGGGTCAATCCCAAGGATGTGTAGGTTGTGGCAGTGAAGCAGTAATCTGTTGGGGTTACTTAGAGGAATATGGGTGACTCAAAGGCAGCCACTTCCCTGAAAAGCCTACTCCAATCTGAGGACTCTCCAGGGCTTCAATTTTGGAATTCTCTGCAAGACTTGTAAGCAGCTCAGTTGGTTAGAGAGCCTCTTCCAGGTAACTTGGATGCTCAGTCTCGTCTCCCAGCATGTGTTTACTGCTTCCATAATTTGGGAGGAATAGTCTTGTGTATCTTTCTAATTTCAGGAACTTCCTGAGTCTTATAAGTTTTAAAATCTCTGAAGTGTCATGAACTTCATTCCTCCTCTATGAAGGAATGAAGGAAATTTCTGTACTGCACTTGAGAATCTTGGTGAACAAAAGAAAAGAAAAAAGAAAAATGAACAAAGAGGTAACAAACAACATTAATTTCCCATCCTTTATATTTTTGGTTGTGAACCTCACCTTTAATGGGTGTGGTGGCACAAGCCTTTAATCCCAGCACTTGGGAGGCAGGAGCAGGTGAATCTCCATGAGTTTGAGATCAGCCTGGTCTACAAAGCAAGTCCAGGGCAACCAGAACTATTAAACAGAGAAATCCTATCTCGAAAACCCAAAACTAAAAACCAAAACTTCTCATCCTTGAATCAGAATTGTTACTATGAATTCAAGAGATATTTCTCTCTCTCTCTCTCTCTCTCTCTCTCTCTCTCTCTCTCTCTCTCT
>CAJQZJ010000520.1:2696505-2714012 GCA_907164525.1 Lophiomys imhausi | reverse complement strand
TCTCTCTCTCTCTCTCTCTCTCTCTCTCTCTCTCTCTCTCTCTCTCTGTGTGTGATGGAGATAAATATGAGTGCATGTGTGTGGAGGCCAGAGGAAAGCTTAGGTATTGCTCCTTAATTGCTATCTGCCTTTTTTTGTTTGTTTGTTGTTTGAGACAGGATCTCTCAATAACCTAGTACTCACCAAGTGCACTGAGCTGGCTGGCAAGTGTTCCCTGGGAATCCACCTGTCGTTGCCTTTCCAGCACTGGATTTCCAAGCATGCATAACCAGGCTCAGGGTTTCTTATTCATGATTCTGTTGACTGAACTCAAGTCTCCATGCTTGCAAGATGGGCACCTTACTGACCAAATTCTCTCCCCAGCCAAGGGATATTTTATCACAAATTGATATGTCATTTCCAGAATTCATATGGAAACAATTCATGTTTTGGATTGTGATCAGAGGTATCTGGGTAGATGCATGCATAGATAAATGATTGGATAGATAGATAGATAGATAGATAGATAGATAGATAGATAGATAGATAGATAGATAGACAGATAGATAGGTGATGGATGCATGCATAAATCAATGTACACTTGTAACTTTTTAAGCTCTGCCTAATGGTACAAAAGCTGAGTAAAAATGAACACACATAGCTTCCAAATGTTTTTTTTTTTTTTTTTAGATTTATTTATTATGTATACAATGTTCTGTCTGTAGGTACATCTGCAGGCCAGAAGAGGGCACCAGATTTCATTATGGATGGTTGTGAGCCACCATGTGGTTGCTGGGAATTGAACTCATGACCTCTGGAAGAGCAGCCAGTGCTCTTAACCGCTGAGCCATCTCTCCAGCCCCCAAATTTTTTTTTAATGTTTATTTATTACTTCAAGTTACATCTCCATCACAGTGCCCTCTTTTCACCCCTCCCAGTTCTACCCTCCCACCCTCTACCTCTTTCCCTTCTATCCTACTCCTCCAGAGTGGGGTGTCCCTACATATCAATCCCACAACCCAGTTCAGCAGTCATATGAGGGCTAAGCACTTCCTCATATACTGGGAGACTACATGGCAGCACCACTAGGGCAAAGTGTCTCATTAACAAGTAACAAAGTCTATGTTCCTGTTCCTTTTGGTGCATTGGTTGTAGTATAGTTATCCTGTACTATATGGCTAAAATCCTATTATAAGTGAATAGATGACATGTGCATTCTTCTGAGTCTGGGTTAGCTCACTCAGGAGCTTCTCCAGTTCCATCCATTTGGCTGCAAATTGCATGATTTCATTGTTTCTGATGGCTGAGTAGTATTCCATTGTGTAAATGTACCACAGTTTTTTTTTAATCCATTCCTTAGTTGAGGGACATCTGGGTTGTTTCCAATTTCTAGCTATTACAAATAAGGCTGCTATAAACATAGATGAGGAAACTTCCTTGTGATTTGGTGAGGAATCATTTGGATGTATACCCAGAAGTTGTATGGCTGGGTCCTGAGGCAGAACTGCTCCAAGTTTTCTAAGATATTACCAGACTGATTTCCATAGTGGTTGTACAAGTTTGCACTCCCACCAGGAATGGAGAAATGTTCTCCTTTCTTCACAACCTAGCCAGCATGTACTGTCATTTGAGTTTTTGATCTTAGCCATTCTGACAGTTATGAGATGGAATCTCAGAGTCGTCGTGAGTTGCATTTCTCTGATGATTAAGGATGCTGAGCATTTCTTCATGTGTCTCTCAGCCATTAGGGATTCCTCCTTTGTGAATTCTCTGTTTAGCTCTGTTCCCCATTTTTTGATTGGATTATTTGGTTTCTTGGCATTTAATTTCTTGAGTTCTTTGTAAATTTTGGATATTAGCCCTCTGTCAGAAGTGGGGTTGGTAAAGATCTTTTCCGTATCTGTAGGTTGCCATTTTGTTCGAATGACAGTGTCTTTTGCCTTATAGAAGCTTTTCAGTTTCATGAGGTCCCATTTATTGATTGTTGGTCTTAGAGCCTGAGATGTTGGTATTCTGTTCAGGAATTTTCACCTGTGCCAATGAGTTTGAGGCTTTCCCTCACTTTCTCTTCTATTAGTTTTAGTATGTCAGGCTTAGCTAAATCAATCTTGTACGATAAAAAAAAAAATCAGAAGGTATCACCATCCCAGATTTCAAGCTATACTACAAAGCAATAGTAATAAAAACAGCATGGTACTGGCATATAAATAGACAAGTTGATCAATGGAATCAAATTGAAGACCCAGAAATAAACGCACACAACTATGGTCACTTAATTTTTGACAAAGAAGCCAAAACCATACAATGGAAAAAGGACAGCATCTTCAACAAATGGTGCTGGTCTAACTGGATGTTGTCATGTAAAAGAATGCAAATAGACCCATACTTATCACCTTGCACAAAACTTAAGTCCAAGTGGATCAAAGACCTTAATATAGCCCAAATCTTATTTTCTAAAGATTTAATGACTTTTTAAAAAATATGAGTATGTGTATATGTGTGTGTTTGGGTTTATGCTCATGTATTATGTCTCTGTAGAGAGCAGAAGAGGGCATCAGATTCCATAAAGATGGAGTTGGCAGATGGTTGCCAGCTACCTGAAATGGATGCTGAAAGCAGGACTTGGTTCCTCTGTAAAACTTGTTCTGAACCGCTCTGCATCTCCAGGCCCAAGTTCCTGGTTTTTAAATAGCAGTCATTCATAGAAGGAATGAAACTTCCTTATGGAAGTATTTGTTCTCAGGGCAGAGGAAATAAACACAAAATGAAACCATAGCAAGAGTGTAGACTCAATGATCTAGTGTTTTCAGATAAAAAGGAGCATACGGGAATAGAGAGGAACCAAACGGGAAAAGGCTGACAGCATTATCTTTAAAAACATGCACACAAACAAACATGAACAGAAGCAACTCTACTGTGGCATTCTGGGATGTGCATTTTGAAGATAAAACTATAAATAAAGGCCGGAAGTGTTTTTCATAAAAGGCAGGATTGTAATTACACAGAAAGGAATGAAGGACCGTGATTACCATACTCACAGAGAAGTCAGCGAATTTTATTTGTTGTCTTGAGTGTCAATATGCTTTACAGGCTTTTTCAAGCTCTCTATATTTTCTATTTCATTTTCTCTATTTGTCCTATATTTTACAATAAATGCATTTGTTTGCTTACATTACATGCTTTTAAACAGACACATTCTAGACATAGGATATAAAGAGACTAGAAGTGAAGAAATGAGAATACAATACATTTTTATGTGTAGAGCAGAATAATATGGGCACAAACTTCCCCCAAAGTGAGCTGGTGTAGTTATGATAATATGAGACACAAAAGACCTGAAGGAAAAATAGTTATTAAGAAAAAAAATCCTGGCACCACATTATGACAAAAGGCTAAATTCACTAGGAAGATGTAATTCTAAACTTGTGTGTACTGCATAATGCAGGTTAGAACATGTAAGACAAAACCTGACTATACTAGAAATGAAAGCTTGAAATGGCATATCATAGTTAAAGCTGTCATAATCTTAGTCATTATCAAAGAGATCATGTTAACTACTAATGAAGATATGAAACTTTTAAATAACCAAATTGATAATGTCTAACAGAAAAATAAGAATTTGACATTTGGAAATTAAAATATATAGTCTTCCTAAGCACCTACAGGAGAACATGAATACATACAACAATATTTATTTCCTTATCATCTGTAGTTACCAGAAAGAAAAGTGAAAAAAATTAAAAGAAAAAAAAACTAAGTCTATATAAAACAAGATAACAAGTTTTTTTTTAGTGCCATATAACCTTTATTTGTAGATTCAAAATGAAATTATACCCATAGCTGTTGGAGCAGGAGCTGTCTCTGACATGGACTGTGCTGCCTGGTTTTGGATCACTTTCCCCTAGTTGCATTGCCTCCTCTGGCCTCAGTGATAGAAGATATACTTGAGTAGAAGGGGAGGGAGGAATAAGGGAAGGGAAGGGGGTGGGGGGGGAACTGGGAGGAGAAGAGGGAGGGGGCTGCAACAGATCAGGATGCAAAGTGAATAAGTTAATTAGCAAGAAAAAGCAAAATTATAATCAAATATAGTTCTCTACTATATTTAAATCTACTGTCATCATTTAGGTAGTTTTATTTTTCTGTCATGAGGGTTTCATGTAGAAACTCTGATGTAAATATTCATTGATGCTTTAGACATAACAGCTCAAAACTACAAATAACTCTGTTCTCCAGTATGCAAATGGCAGATGAATTATGCTACTGTATATTATTTAATACTATTCAATTGTATTCAAAATCCATACAATAACGTGGATGAATCTTCATAAAATTAAGCTGAGTTAAAAAATAGTTATTACTAAAATATTATATATTATATGATTCATTTATGCAACATTCTTGAAATGATTTTTTTTTGGTGGAAAACAAATTAGTAGCTTCCAGTGTTACAAAGGGAATGTGGGTTGGAGGGAAGTAAGTGTGACTTTAGAAGGGCAACCTTAGGGTCCCTGTCATGAAGGAAACCCCCTGGATCTTGACTATCAATATTAGTAACTTAATCATAAAATCATAAATCACACCTTTTCAAGATAGTACAATAGGCAAACATGATAAGCATATATTGGATTTTTCTGTAATATTTCCTAGAGCTACATGTAAGTCTACACTTCTTTCAGAGTAAAATCTTTTTTTTCCTCTTTATTTTTTATTTCTTCAAGTTACATCTCAATCACAATCCCCTCGCTACTCCCCCCTCCAGTCCCATCCTCCCACCCTCTTCCGCCTTAACCCACCCATATCCTTCCTTTTTTTTTAAGTTAAGATATATCTTTTTTCCCCCAAAAGCTCCCCCTTTCAGTCCAACAAATGGCTCTTTCTCTTATAATAATAAATACAATACAAAACAACAGAGGTAATTAGGCCACAATTATGAGAGTTATATGGCTTAGCATACATTCTCAATGTCCAGTCCATATGTATTTGGCACCTGACTTTAATGTTCTACTATCTAACCATCTCCATGAGTTTAAAGTTCTATATCTAACTCAGTTTTCATAGTAACTTGCATCACAATTTTAAAAACATCTTCTTAGATCCAGAACACTCTCTTGATTCCTAAACAACTCAAAATTTAATTATGAGACTCTAGCTATCTATTCTTCAATCCCCTCAGAGACCTGAGAGGGATAAATATATCTGATTATATAGGAAGTGCAGGGCCTGCAGCTTCTAAAACTAAGAAATGACATATCAGTGGCTGCCTGGACAGTTCCCATTTTCTCTCCATACATTACAGCATCGATCTTCAGCCATTTGGCTCTGTTTCTCTGACAGACATTGATTGTAGCATTGATTGTCACATACAATGGCAGACCCATCAGAATTACACAGGACTTCTCCTCAGAAACTTTAAAAGCTAGAAGGGCCTGGACGGATGTCCTACAAGCCCTGAGAGAACATAGGTGCCCAGCCAGACTACTATACCCAGCAAAACTCTCGATCAACATAGATGGAGAAAACAAGATATTCCATGACAAAATCAAATTTAAACAAATCTCCCCACAAACCCAGCCCTACAGAAGATCCTAGAAGGAAATTTCCAACACAGAGAAGATAACTACACCCAAGAAAACAGAGGAAATAGAAACCTCCACAGCAACTAAACAAAAAGAAACACAAGACAACCAGCTATACCAAAATAATGGGAAATAACAACCCCTGGTCACTAATATCCATCAACATCAATGGACTCAGCTCGCCAATAAAAAGACACAGACTTACAGACCGGATCCGTAAACAAGACCCATCTTTTTGCTGAGGAAAATCTTAATAGAAAATGCAATAAAATATGTAAATTAAAACATCCAAGACATAGCAAAGTGAGATTTTGAATCTTTAATTCTGTTTTTTTAAGGCTAAAATATCTGTCAGCCTACTCTTTAAGCCACACATGAGAAAAAAAAGTGTTCTTTGAATTAAAATTAAAAATTAAGATAATGAGCATAAATTCAAAGAGTAATGAAACAGGCAAAAGCTCCAAAAGTTAAGCTCAACAAGGTCAAAAGTCAGAAAAATCTGTCTGTCTGCGTCTCGCTGTGTCTCTCTCTCACACACACTGTTTAGAGAGTTCAAAGCCATTCCATAGATGTAGCAAAATTTAAAGTAAAATAAAACTTCTAAGAAAAATGAAATACTATGACTAAATTAAAATAGCTCTAAACTACATTAACCACTGTAAAAAGAACAAAATCATTAGGAGTCAGTTTAATACTATGTAAATTTACCAGAGTATTAATATCAGCATTGGTTCTGCACACCCCCGACCCACAAGAGAGGCTAGCTAAAACCTGGTTAGTCACAGGTCCTTGGACCCAGTATGGCTTCCATCTTGTAGAATGGGACTTAAATCCAATCAGAAACTGATTGGTTACTCCCATGACATTTGTGCCACTATCTCACCACCAGTCAGTATATTTTGCCCGGCAGTTATTGTTATACCTTTCAAGTAGACAACTAACTACGACTGATAATTAGTGTTTTCCCACAGTAGCAAGCATAGCACCTTGCAGCACTATGAATGCTAGCTAGAAGGGAAGAAGTTTCCAGATAACTAACAGCTTGATTTTTCTATGTTCTATGGCCCAAGAATATGTTGTCTTCAGTAATTAGTATCACTGTCAAGTCCTGGAGTGTAACCAATAGCAATTCCAAGACCCTATAATATTTAAAAGATCTATTTAATCTCACTAGCCTACATCTTCAAAGTAACCAATTCCTGGCACTGGACTTTTTATTTTATCCTCTGGTATATAGTAGGGACATGGTTGCTCTTTTATACTAACAACATTTAAACTCTTTTTATGTTTTTATATGCTTCTCTACTAGGAAGCTTATAATTTAGTAGATTTTCATGTGATATTTTCAGCATGTCTTCAGTACTATCTATCCTTCCCTGTATTTTATCTTCTATCTTGCCCTCTCATCCCCAACCCTGTTTAATCTTTCCTGCTCCATTATTCAAATTGCCTCCTGTGGAAGTCCTAATAGGTTTCAGTGAATCACACTTCACCAGAGAAGCTTCATTTTGCAGCATATGGCAGTGACCCACAACTGGTCAAGATTCAGAGAATAAGACTGGAGTGTGGTCAGCCTTATCTGAGACATCTATGTCATAACCCCTTCCTCCTTGGGAGAAGAAGGCCCATGGATCATCACAGTAAAGGGTGTAATTTTTATACAGTAGGTGGATTATATTTTCAAACATGCATTCAATCATTAAATATCCACCATTTCTAAAGCAGGTGTGTCATTATTGACATGCCATCAGAAGTCCAAGGCAAATGCTGGAGCAAGGAGAGCAAAACAGATGCATCATCTTTATGCTCAGCACTGATGCAACCTCTTTCAAAATTTGGAAAATTTACACCAAACCATCATATCATTAGAATTGATTTTGAACAAATCAAAAGTGCTAACAGGAGACTCCAGATTCTTTCCAAGCACACATGAGAATGTATGAAAACTGAATGTATATTAATCATGCTTAATTCTCAACATACTTCATTTGTAGCATGAAGACAGCATTTGATTATAAAATAATTAACATAATATCAATAAGAAGGTAATTATATGATGATCATATTGAAGGAGAACTCAAATCCCCTGCATTGTGCAGTGGTTGGAGAACAACTTCTAGTGAAAACTGAGAAATATTTGTAAGTCTTTGTTAATGAAAATATATGTTGAAATATATGAAATTAAGTTAAGACAGAACTTAGGGATAAATTTGAGCAAAGAAACTTTTATCTTAGCAATGACTTGGAGCTGGAAATTAATGGATTAATTATTTAACTTCAAAGATTATAAAACAGAAGAAACAGTTAAAAGAAAAAACTAATTAATGGAATAAAATGTACAACTGGCAAAAATATAGACATGACAAAATGAAAGTCCTAGAATAAAAGCTACAATAACTAACATATCTATCATGTTTATGTGAAAATGAAATAAAACTGTATGTCACTAGAAAAGAGAAGTGTTTATAAATGTATCCATAATATGTAATCATCTAATATATGGGCTAATTATAATAAAATTATGTGTAATAACTATATTATAAATAAATATAAAAACTGACTGAATCCCTGGCTTGAATTAAATGTTCCCCACAGGCTCATGTTCTTAATAGTTGGGTCCCCACTAATGGTGCTGTTTTGGGATATAATGGAATCTTTGGGAAGCTGGTATGACTGGAGGAAATGTGTTACTGGGAATGGGTCCTTGGGAGACTATTATCTCTGAATATTTCCCATTGTCTCTTGCTTCCTGTGTTGTGAATAGCTACCCCCTACAACATGGTCTTGCCACCTTGACATTCTGCTCAAGCTCAGGAAGCCAAGCAGTTATGGCCTGAGTTCCTCAAAATGACAAGACAAAAGAAATGCCTCCTTCCTTAAATTATTTTTTGTCAGATTACATCAAGACAAAAGTCACTAATACTACATGATGGCACATGCTGAGGTACAGGGGAAGATTGTGAATTTGAAGTTACCCTAGGCTACACGGTGAATTCTAGGACAGCCTGTGACCATGTTTCAAAACACTAAAGAAAAAAATCAGAAATAGCCAACAGAAAAACACACATATATACACTATAAATAAAAATAAGCCAAAAGTGTAAAAAGTCATATTATCCTTAAAAAGTACCACATAATCAACAATTACTAAATATTTCCCTTCATATTATTATCTTCAAATAGTTAAACAGACACGATTTACCAAACACTAAGTTATCAGAAACCCAGGTCTTACATAAAATCTTACAGAGAAGAGAAATCATGGGAACTTTTCATGGTCCATATACTTCAAAATAAAAATCTGTGCCAAAAATAGACAATATTTAAGAGGAAGCTACAATGTATTTCTCTTGTGAATATTCAGAAATCAAAACTTTATTAACAAAAACTTGTGACAGAGAGTCATTTATGATGCAATCTTAGTGGTCTATGTAAATTATCACTAGGCTAGCTTATTTTTGTAAATAAAATATTAAAGTAGATATGAAATTGCAAGGTTTCCACAGGAAATATTAACATATCCAACACAGGTAGTGTTCTTGGATTCCATTTTGTGTTCTATATTCTACAAGAGAATTTTAAATTTGTATGACTTTAGTAAACCAAAACCATATGGCAGAATCTGCTAAAGATGAACATAACAAAAATCTACAGAGTAAGGAGAGTGAACAGAATAAAACATGTCCAGCATGGATCTGCCTCATGAAAACGTACAATGTCAGCAAAAAACTAGATATAATAGGATATATTCTGTGTAGTTCTTTAAGTACAAAATACTCAAAGCTAATGTATAGTCAAAGGGATCAGCATCTGACTGATTATCACTCTGTGGTGTCACCCTCAGCAGGGGTGTGTCCCTTGGCAGGGATGGGTCTCCTTATAGTAATGTTCATTGTTCCCTGTGCTTCTTACATGACTCTCCACTCTTTGAAAATCCATTAAGCTTTACACATATGACTTATGTACATTTGTGCACATTGCATTTCGATAAAAAGATTATTGGAAAAGTCAATTGCACTTTTATGCCCCAGCTGCTAACAGAAAAGATATTAAAGTAATAATTATGAAAACAAAGTATCATTTTCTATGGTTTAAAAAAGCACAGATGAATGATTCATTTGAAGACGCTTATGAAGTTATATTGGAAGGCATTAAACACATCTCAATAAATAGATTTAATATTGGATAAAAAGACTTGATTTGTTTTAGATGTCAGTTCTTCTTAAATGAATCTGTACATTCAGTGGCAAATACTCATGGAACCTGGAAAAGGTCTTCCCCACTTTGTGCAGAAGAGGATGCACAAAAGGAGGAACTTGACCCTAAGTTCATTACTCAGCACTTCCAAGTTAGCTAAGTTAAAAGGTAAAAATAGGGCTAAGAGTGCTGAAGCCCAGCTTCGATAGGTCAGATCAGGCTGAGAAGTTGTGCATACAGTTGGCAAAAAAAGGGCCCAGAGCTGATAGCTTCTGATGAATAGAGAAACCAACTTAATTACCTGGGGCTGGCTATGACATGTGAGAGACTCTGAACTCTTCAACTCTTCAGGGGCCAGTGATAAAGAAAAAAGAAAAGTGGGAAATAATCACACACACACACACACACACACACACACACACACACATATATATGGTAGATGGAGCAAACTCCAATGAGCTCCAACAACAACATTACATATATACATACAGAAAGCTGGTGGATACAGTAAAGCTGTATTGAGCAAGCTCTAGCTCCAGCATCATTACATATATACATATATACACATATATACATCTGGATGTATAGAGCAAAGCTCTAATGAGCAAGCTAGCCATTTTACATGTATACATATATGTGTGTGTGTGTGTGTATACATATATACATACACACAGACAATCAGACAGATGGTCACATATTTGGTGAATGGTGGATAGAGCAAAGCTCCAACTCGAAACAACTCACTCTTCAGTTTTTTGTCCTTAGGTTTTTATACCTCTTATGATAAAGCTATCTATGTAAGAAGAAAAATTACCTCACAGCCATAAAAGCAATTATCATAAAAAACACATAAAATTCTTACACAAGAGGGATTTAAGACAGGATTATTGAGTGCATGTGTTTCAATTAAAACTCATATCTAACTAAACATTCTTAACTTCCAGAAGTTCATTATAAATTCAAAGCAATATTTCATGTCATAGATCAGCAAGGTTTGAGGAGTTACAGCAGGATTGATTACATGTATTTCCATTAAGATTCCTATCTAACTAAACATTCTTCAGCTATCTTTCATTACAGAGTTCATTAAAAGTTTGAAGCAATAGTTTTGGGATTTTTTTCTTATGTCATAGGTAAAACAACCCATCCCTAGGTCATTACTTTTCTTATCATGGCACATATCAAGATCTGTGACCTCATCCTTGATCCTAACCTAGAGTGAATGTTTTCCTTGGTCATAAATTTGTCTCAAGCCTATTTTTCTTCCTAGTTTAATTTACATGCTTATGATGTATGAAAGCTCACTTGTAGTTTTTGCTGTTTTACAGTGGGGCTTAAAATTACTTGAATCAAATCAAGGCTTCTATAAAGACATTATCAGGAATTACAAAATCATCAATTCATCTTAACATCATTATTTCATGAAAGTACATCTTCCTATTGATCTATAGGAAATTTCCCAACAGAATGAGTTAATACCCAGGAAACAATCACACTAGACCATAGGCCATGAGGGTCTTCTAATGCTCAATTACACCATGACAGATATATAAGGAATAAAGCAATGACAAAACATGAGAAGTCATATCAGCAGCAAGAAGCAATCCTGGGACAAAGCTCCTGGGGCTATGCTTTTCCAGGGTGTACCCACTGCAGCCATGCAAAATGGTGAGCCACCTCTAGGAAGCTCACTTACCCACTAAATGTCCTCCTGCATGGTTCCTGCCAAAGGGGTGAGAGATTGTCTCTTTACTAATAAATATATACTGTAAGTTACAGAAATCAAGAGTATGATTTTGTTACAAATTTTGACTAGCTAAAGACAATGAAGACCAAATTGGCCCACACATCCACAAAGCTGTTTGGTAAACTGCAAATGCAATAGACCTATATAGCTCTGGAGCCACTGACTGTCCACATAGAAAAATTGCCAGAGAACCAGTCACTTATCAGTCACAGAATTGATTTCTGATGAACTGACTCATACAAAAAAGGAAAACATTAATATTTTTAATGGAGAAAATATTTTGACTATGGGGTAGAGACAAATTTATTAAATATTGAACACACACACTGCATTAGTTTCTTGTCTAGTTGTGGAAACAAAATATCTGACAAAAATAACTTTAGGAAGAGTTCACTTGAGCTCAAAAACATACAGTCTACGATGGTGGGAAGGCATGTCAACAAGAACTTGAGGGAGTGGGTCACATTGTATTTATAGTCACGAAACAGTGAAAGACAAATTCTGGTGTCCAGTTCACTTTTCCCTTTTTAATTAGGCCAGAACCCTGTGGAATGATGCTGTCTGCAGTTAGTACGGGTCTCCCTACCTCAGTTAACCAAATTGTTAAACTTCTTCATAGACATGACAAGAGATTGGCAGTTAATAGTAACTATATTATATTTATATTTATTAGAAGCTAGATCATGTGAAAAGGAAAAAGACTAGGAGGAGAAGGGAGACTATAGGAGAAGGACTTTGGCCAAAGCATATGATATTCTTAGATGAGAATGTCTTTATGAAATATATCACTAGATATAATGAGTGTAGACTAATTAAAAACAATTATGCAAATGGTGATTCAGATAAATTCAACTTTACTATAATCCCTTCATTTTTGTTTATCAATAGGAAGCCCAATTCATTTGAAAAAGACAAGCCATATGATGGTTGGAAACATTTGCTACATACAAAGCCAACAAAAAAATAAGTATCTAGAATAAATCAGATTTCTGTGAGTCATTGAAAAGGCATTTATAAGGAAAGGACATTTGATAAAGTGTGCAAGATTACATGGATCTGAGAATGAGCATAAACTGTCCTGTTTAGATATCAAATACTTCATGATATGGTTTCCCATCTTACCTGTAAAATATTAGCAATTTGACACAGTGAAACATGATTAAGGATGTGGGATAATTGGATGTAAGAGATGTGTATATTGTAAAACCACTATAGGTAAAACTAACACTTTACAATATGTCTAAAAATAGACATATATATTCCATGCTGGACATTCCGTTCTGAAGCAGTTAACAAGATCAGTTCTCATTCATGTATATCATGGATTATGCATGAGGATATTTTTAACCTATTGATTGTGCAAGCAAAATATTGGAAACAATCCAGATATTTTATCAGGAGTAAAGTGGATAAATAACTTATGATAGTTATACTCAATAGGATACTATACAACAGTGAAAAATGAAAAAAATCAGAATGTTAAGTTTCAAACACTGCTGAGAGAAAACTATAAGTTAAAGTGGAGAGCATTCACCAGGATTCATATAAAATAAGGGTAAAGATAGTTCCACCTTCTTTATGTATATAATCACTAGATGACAAATACAAAATGTAAAAATAGTCTTTGCCTATAGGAATAGAAGATATATATTAGGCGAAGGCAGTGCCTGGACTTCCAAGGTACTGATAGTGTTTTTCATAAACTGTTAATTATGGAAGCTCTTTTCATAATTATTCTGAACATTCTGTGCATAGTATGTATGTTAGTTAGCATATGGACATTTGAAATCATATGAACATGAAAGCCTAACTTTCTTGTTTGCTTGTTTTTAAAGAGTGTTTCTTTGCTTACTCCTGGCTACCCTAGAATGAATTCACTCTATAGATCAGATTCACCTTAAGCTTAGGAATCTACCAAGCTAGCCTCAAAACCACCATTGGAGATCTACCTGCCCCTGCCTCCAACTGCTGGTATTAAAGATGTGTGCCACCACTGCCCAGCAAAGGCATAACTTTCAAATGATAGAGAAAATCAATACAATTGTGCAATATCTAGAAAATGATGGTAGGCATAATGCATACCAACAGGGGGGTTACTTAAGAATCTATCTCAAGTAATTATTTTTCAACAGAATAAAGCAAAAGAAGTAGATGAGAAAAAACATCCAAAATTTAGTGAAATTTCAAAAATTCCAAATATAATTTCCTTTTTAAAGAAGGTGATGGAGTGCCTGAAACAATGATTGCATCTAGAGAACATGAGAAAAACCCATGGAGAACACATGGAAATCTCCAAAATAACTACAAGACAGTATACCTCATGGAAAGATTAAGGCACATCGAACATAGTGATAGATACCGAGTAATCTATGGGATATGATGCTAGTTTTACAAACCAAAACAGAGCAATGTGCACAGTCACCCTCCATCTGTGTTCAAAAATCTCAAGGAACATGTAAAAACATTACAACAGCTCCTTAATAACTTCAACAAATAGGTCCACATAGCCCAACAATCCAATTTCTGGGTATTTTATAGCAAAAGAGGAGAGGAGGAGGAGAAAAGTCAAGATCACAGATAAACATACTCATTTGCTTGTAACTGCTCCATGCATAATAACCAAAGAGATGTAGGCTTTGATTAATGGCAGAATGAAGTGTGTTAGGTTTACAGTGTAGAATGCATTCAACAATAATAAATGTATAGACTGTTGTTGCCTAACCAACTGGATCAACCTCAAAGGCATTACATTGGGTGAAAAAAGTACCGTCCTCAGAGGATGCTTCTTATGTGATGCTCCTGCAAAGCATAATTACAGAGTAAAGGCTTCTGCTTTGGAATGGGAGATACTGTGGCTATGGATAGAGTTTATAAAATGGCGTAGTTATGTTGCATCCTGGTCATGGTGGCAGTCACATGAAATGTGCCTGTGTATTACAAGTTACAGAACTGCACCCACCAAAAATACCCATTATTTTCCAAAACTTAAAAATAGGTGTACTTATGTTCAAGTACAGAATATCTTTAGAAAGTTGCACTTAAATTATGTTTTTGTTGTTGACTCCACAGAGAGTCAACAGAGAAAAACAGAACAGAGAGCTCAGAACAAGGGCTGGAGTAGAGCTTTGTCCCACATAGCCCTTGTACCTTCAAAGTTTGCTTTTCATATTCAAGCACAGGAGATATACTTTGAAGATTACACATACACCCACATTGCACAAAATTATACTTTATTCTCTAAGATTGGAGATCACAGGGATGGGAACATAGCCTGGTAGGTAGAGTCCTTTCCTATACTTCATGAAGCCTCATGCTCAAGGTCCAGAGCATCTATGTGACCAATGACTTGGAAATATCCACTGGAGACTCGTGGGCTCTCCAGTGGTTACACAACTGAAGGTCATATGTTGCTCTATACTTGAATCTATCAGTAGCAAATATCTCAGCAGTAAGGGGTAGGGCCACTCAGTCCCAGCTTTATTCATGCATTACTGTTGATGGGCCCACTCTCTGTAGCCACAGCATGGACAGACCATCTGCTGTGAATTCATGCTTGCTATCTTGTGTCTATAAGGTAACATTTTGCAGCTTTTCCCCTATTTTTCAGATGTTAGACTCCTGCCCCTCTTTTCTCATGTTTCCTGCAACTTAGTGGGAATGGCATAAACAAATGTCTTGTTTATGGCTGAGAGTAGCATTTGTCTATGGGTATAAACACAAATATTTAGAAGGTGGTTTGATGGTATGTCATTTTAGATAACAATCCAAATCTTTCCATCCTTCTTCAGGTTATGACCTCCCTGCCTAGGATTTTTGACCAGGTTGGTAGTACCAAGCATGAATTCTTTATTTTGAAGCAGGTCTCAAAGCCACTCGTAGAAACTTTGAGTTATTAATGTTATTAGTGCCAGGGGTGGGATATATCATATGAGATGTTGGCCAGGGAAGCCAGAGAGACACTCAAAATAATATAGGCTCTTGATATTCTTCCTGTTGACTATAAGAACTAGGTGATTTGACCCTATTTATGAAAATGTCACACATCTTGATTGCATGATATAGAGAAATCAAGCTGAAACTGAGCTGGAAGCTTCCACTCTGATGATTATCTGTTATAGTCTTGGAAAGTGCTATGCAACATACTGGGAAAGAAAAGACATCGACATACCTATGAACCATATGAACTGCAAGACAAACCACTAGCTAAGATGCACTCACTTGTGAAACAGTGACAGTACTGTTACAGTGGTAACCAAATACTCTCTCCAAATGTGTTTTAACCCAAGCAAGGTTCCAGAAATGTATTGCAAAAGAAACAATAAAGGTTATGCAAGAATGCAGGCTATAAAGAATCGTCTCTTGGAAGCAAAAGGCCCCCAGGAATCTGTCACTCTACAAAGTTGTTGTCATTGCAGTGGTCATGCAAACCATTTATTCCAGGGGTATTTTGAAGGGTGGAGAGTATTAGAAACAGATGAAAGAAGTATTGACTTGTGATTATGGTGATATGTAGAATGATGATACTTTTATATCTAGCCTTTCAAGTTCTTTTGAGGTCTTTGTTTTTTGTGTATGATAAAATCAAACTGGAAGTATACCTTCTTCCTCCTTGACCCATGCTCAGCAAGATATTATGCATATTCACATTCTCAAATGCTTAACCTTTTTTTTTTTTGTAAAAAAAATAACCCTCTACTATGGACAGAGCTAAGAAAATGATGTAACACAACTAGATAACACAGGTGACTCCCATATTCATAACCGAGGCTAGTATGCCAGGATTGATTACGATTTCTGAATCTTCCCTCCAGGATGAAGTAGTTGAAAGCCACAATGTATTCGACACTGATTATGTGAGAGACTCCTATATGTGGGTGCTTAATCCGTATTTTCAAAAGAGACAGAAGATCATAGTTTTTTGTTT
Organism: Lophiomys imhausi; assembly: GCA_907164525.1. Lineage (NCBI taxonomy): Eukaryota > Metazoa > Chordata > Mammalia > Rodentia > Muridae > Lophiomys > Lophiomys imhausi. The sequence continues at coordinate 2,697,589 of CAJQZJ010000520.1, read as the reverse complement.
TTGTTTTTTTGTTTTTTTTTGTTTTTTGTTTTTTTTGTCCGTCACATCACTCTGTAAAATGGCAGGTATAACAAGTTCCCTCATTTAACAAAGAAATGAACTTAGGTTCAGAATGATTTTGCTTCAACAACATAATTAGAGAGAACCTGAGCTGTTGTTTTTAAGCCTGAGGTATTTGCCGGGGTGACATACAATGAGTGTAATTAAAGGGCAATTCTTACCAGACACTGAGACATGAGCGTATGGAATAGTGCCCCACAGGGCAGTCTGACTAGAAACAAATTAAGTCAGAGGATATATGTAAAGGGCAGGCATGAAACATGCAGCAGCCAAAGTTCCCAGCCCAGCATCTGGATCTGCTAAGTAAAAATGAGCTCATGGGACCAATAAGCAAAGCAGAAACAACACACCTGTATAGAGGGACTTGGAGCACACAGTGTTCTAGGCAGTTGGTTTGAGTTCTGATTCCAACTCTACTACATAGTAGTCAACGGGATGACAGATAGGTTGCTTAGTCTCTCCTTTTCTACACCTTGCTTTTCTTATCATCAACTAGAGACATTCAAAGTACCTAACATGGTTAATTTCCATTAAACAGTAAATGAGTTAATATCTACTTGTAAAATCACTTCTAATGGTTCCTGGTGCCCAGAATGGTAGGTAAAATTACCTGTTAAGTGCGTTTCTGTTCTTCAGATTCATGAACAATCCTGCTGTGCCATTTTGCAAATTAGACACTGAGCTCAAGAAGTCTGTTACTAGCTCCCTTTCACACAGCTTGAGTTCAAACCCACGATGGCTTGACTGTGAGGCCAGCCCTCTTTTCTCAGCCTCTGATAAGGTTCTTGCATGTAGTTTTCATTAGAATCATACTTTAGAACCCACCTTTTTACTTGGCAGATACTCTTAAAGCAAAATCTCTCTCTCTCTCACACACACAAAGGTATTTTGAGAGTTTAACCTTAGTCTTGTTTTCCTTCTTTTTTTCCTACATACGTAAAAGCCACAATTAAAAGGAAATGGAAAGATTATAAAACACACACACACACACACACACACACACACACACACACACACACACACA
>CAJQZJ010000520.1:2650497-2676013 GCA_907164525.1 Lophiomys imhausi | reverse complement strand
GCATATGTGTATGCATGCACATTGTGTACATGTGTGTGTGTTTGTACGCATGTGTATGTTCATGTGGGGGAAAGGTTGGATTTCTAGTGTGTGCCTGCAAAGGTGAAAGACTGATAACTGATGCTTTCTTCAACCACTTTCCACCTCATCTTAGAAGCAAGATCTCTCCCTGAACTGAGAGTTTTCCAATTCGGCTAGTCCAGCTAGCCAGCTTGCTTTGGGGAAGAACCCTGCATTCTGCCTTCCAAAGGCTTTATTGCAATCAGCTGACATTCTGGCCAGGGCTCTAGGGATCTAAACTCTGGTCCTCACCCTTGATGCCAAGCACTTTATTCACTCAGCCTTCTCCTTGGCTCTTGCAGCATATTCTTAATAGGTAATAACTTGAAATAACTGTAAAAGCTCCTCAGCAGTAGAAATTGAGGTGAGGCCTGTTCATGCAGTGTAGTATTGTATTCAATGGAGAATGGAGGGGTAAATATTCTCTCTCTCTCTCTCTCTCTCTCACACACACACACACACACACACACACACACACACACACACACACAAATGACAAACTGCAAAAGTAGGTAAAATTGTTCTTGGAAGTACCACTTAGCCTTTCATTTACTTTCAATGGGTTGAAGGACTGGGCGGGGGCACTATGTTGGAGTCTGAGGTGCTGTTTGTCACCCTGGCTGCACGGGAGTGTTTGCTTTCTGGAAAGACACCGAAATGTTTGCCTTTGATTTATAATATGCATGTGTAATAGCAATTGAAACTTAAGAAGTGAAAAGATTAATAGATGGAGACAAAGTTAGGTTCAATGAGGAAATACAAGGGCTGTCTAACACTGGAAAAATATGTTAATGTAATTACCACATTAATCAATCCAAATAGAAGAATCAAGCTGAATAGATGAATAGAATCGCTTGCTAAAATTAAAAACCCATTGATAGTAAACTAAAAAAGGATTTCATAAATCTTAGAAAAGAACCTTCTTAATCTGATAAAGAACATATTTAAAAATCAGATGAAGTACTGTAAGAATGATGAAGTATGAAAACACTGCACCAAAAACTAAAGAAAACTGAGAAAGAAACACACCATCCCTACTTCATGCATGATACTGAAAATGTCGGACATAGTCAAGAATTATTCTAAGGAAAATTATTAGAAGGAAAACAAAATAATATGCCAATCACCTGAGGCATGGTTGTCTAGACAGAAAATTTTTATGAATGAATACATTTACAATTGTTGTAAATTATGGCTAGTAAAAGGCTACATCAGCTTCACTAAAAATTGAATCAGTGTATAAGTCATTTACAGCAGTTTGTAGCTATTGTAAAATTTAACTTAAAAATATCAGACTAGTTATTACCATTTTATTAAAGGTTTATATTATTATTTATGTGTATGAGTGTTTTTGTATGTATTCAATCATATGTGTGTACAGATACCCACAGAGACCAGAAGAGGGTATTGGATAACCTGAAACTGGACGTACAGCAGGCTAGAATTCTAACACATGTGTTGAAAAGAAACCTATTTATTTATATGAGAATTTGCAACCCTAAATTTGTATCTAAGGTGTTAGATTTGTGTACTTACAACTTGTGTTTTTCTATGTATATCAATTGTTCATGTTAAAATTGGTTTTAGAACTCAGCTACCATTGTCAAGAGGGGTGATGATGCCTACATTACAAAGCTAAAACACTTTGCATGCAGTCATTAAAATACCACTTGGAAATGATATGGATGCCTTTTATAATTACCAAAGAATTGTGGTTCTTTCCTGGTCTTGGTAATTCTTTTGTCATGAAGTTCAGATTGTGAACTGTAAGGAATGGAAAATAAGGAGAGAAGTTTTAGACTTGGCTGTTATGAGCCTCACTGCCCTTTCAGGTCACCTGGATGAAGAGCTGAGGTAGGAAGTGCTGATGAAACTGTACTGTGCAGCTCAAAGAAAAAAAAAAAAACATTTGTGAGAGTAACTGCCCAGTAACATTTATGGACCTCACATGGAATTACCTATTCACTTAGGATGATTTGAACAAAGAAAATATAGCATAGAGAATGTATCACTCTCCTGGATTCTCTTTTGCTATTAGGTTTTCTAAAGCTGACATTTGCAGCTCCCCATCCTCATTTACATGTAAGGTAGCCCTGAACATGTTTAAGCTCTTGTCTGCTCTTATAACAGAGCTTCATACATAGGAGACTGTAGATTCCCTTGGGGAGACAGGATACGTGCACAAACAGGTAGATCACTAGGCTGAGAAACTCAGAATCTTCTGAGGGCTCAACACTCTATCTGGCACAATGGTTCTCAACCTTCCCAATGCTGCAACCCTTTTATACAGTTCCTCATGTTGTGGTGACCCCACCAACCATAAAATTATTTTCACTGCTCTTCATAAGTGTAATTTTGCTGCTGTTATGAATCTTCATGTAAATATCTGATATGCAAACCCCACAGGATGAGAACATCTTGTTCTAAGAGATCAATCAGCAAGAGTGGAACCACTTGCAGTAAACACAAAAACAGAAACAAGAAAAGTTTGAGGAAGATATGGTGCTAAATTAAAGCTAACTCTGTTTTGTTAAGTAGAGAAGTAATTTTTGCTTTATAAAATTTTGGAAATTACAGAGGATTGAGGGCAGAGAAAAAAATTAATATTTCATATAGCTATAAATCCTCCATCATGTATCTGTCTTTCTAACCATCCATCCATTTGTCCACCCAACTACAAACCTACTCATCTGTCCATTCATCTGTTTATACATGAACTACATAACCTCTCCTCCTTCCGTCCCTCCCTCCCTCCCTCCATCCATCAGTCCATCTATTCTTATAGCGAACCCTCCATCCACGCATACATCTACTCATTCACATTGGACTACCCATTATGTGCCAGCTGTGATTTTAGGCACTGGAGAAACAAGGGAAATAAATACACAAAGTTCTTGCTTTTGTGCATTGCATTTTTTCAGGCTAATCCATAAGTGACTAATCACATAAATATACAAACAAAATAATTTCTTCAAATGAAAAAAAGACAAATATGATAGTTTAGTGTGGTAGGGACACAGTAAATAAGGGGAAAGAAGTTTTCATTTAGCTCTTGAAGTGTCTCTTTGATTGCGTATTGCCACAACCTGGAGTTCATGGAGTGTGAGTTTACAACTGACATATTATGACACATCATTTCTTGAATGCCTGCCCACCTACCATCTTTCCAAACATGTGTTCTCACAGCCCTGACTTCATTATTCCTTATAATTAAGGCTTCCCTGTGCATCATTATAACATTTGCACTGAGAAAACTTGTTTCCCTAATTTTCTCAAGGATCAATAAAAACAAATTAAAATAGAGGATTAGAGGTGTCTTCTTGCCACATTATTTTTTTGAGAACAGAAGATGTAGTGATATCATTGCTATTTCTCCAGAGGTCCCTAACCGTAATATAAAGCCATTTTGTACAGTTTCAGATGGTAATAACTCACTGCTTCTTCCTCCTTGCTCCAGGGAACCAGGGGGAGGAGAAAAATGTAGGTAGGCAAAGGATGGGATGAATGAGAAAAGCTCCTGCCTCTATATTGTAAAAGACATTAAGAGATGCATTGCTTTGATAGTCCATTTCCTGAAGGGGAGGGGAGGGGCTGTGCAGCGTGACTGGGGGTATGAAGCTCCTCAGCAAATGGTAGGATAGAGGAGGAAGACATGATCTTGGCAAAATCCAAGGGCTGTATTTGGGAATGTGCTGAGCACTTGGGAGAATAGAAGAGGGGTGTGCTCTGTTCTAGCTTCCAGTAAATTGAAAGAGATGATTCCTTCCGATAAGACAGGGAAGACTTCTCTCAAGACCCCTAGGAAACAACCGAAGGACCAAAGGATGCATGTGTTAAGAAGGCAAACTATGTCTTCCTATGATGAGTGTAGTGGGAATTCTGCATTTCAGCATGGGAGACCTAGCCTTAGCATTGTTGAGATTAGTGCCATAGCTTTGGATTAGGATCACCAAGTTCATATCTTAGCTGTGTACCATTCTGAGCCTTTGTTTGCTCATCTGTGATATAAAAAGCTCAATACTCACCTTATGAGAGGCTATGAGGATGAAATAAGATTATGGACATACAGGACTTAAGGAGCAAGGATGTATTATTGCAGATGATGAAAATGATGTGTTCCTTGACCTAAACTGAGCACCTCTCAGATCTTTCACCCCTCTCCCCCCTTTCACGGATGAGTAAACTCAGTTCTGAAGTCATTAAAAGCATAGATTTAGTGGAAAATATCTGCACTTAAATGTCTGCCATGCTGGTTTCAAAGTGTAGACAAGTACTACTTAAAACTTTGTACAACAAGGACAGGTGTTTGCAAGTTATGACTGTTTTTTCTTTATGGTTATGATGTGAGGTGGAAACAAGCTAATGACTGAACTGGGAGATAAATCTATTTAAACAGAATAATAATCTAGTAGGTAAAAATGTGCAAAGATATTGAAGATCTGAAAAGTATAATTATTAAACTCAATCATAGTAAGATTCTGAGCAGTTAATGTTGAATAATTTTGATAGATGGATATATAAACCCAAACAACAAAGATATTATTTGAACACACACAGAACTGTCATACATACAGAGTGTGTATTAACCTATGTAAAAGAAAATTAAATTTGAAACATCCCTGTCACAAAGACCATGTTTTGCAATAAATAATACAATAGTGCAATAAATCAGAAATTAATAACCAAAAGATAGTTTTTAAGATCTCATGGATCTGACAACTAAATCACATACTGCTGAATTATGCTCAGATGAAAGGGAAGTCATCAAGAAATCATAGAGTGAATAGCAATGATGAATCAGAGAAGGGCTGCACTTGTAGAAGAGTTCCAAAGTCATACATACAGGGGAATAGAATTTGAAGTAGGTTACCAGGTGACAGAGGTTTAAAAGCAGTGATCTATAACTACAGAAAGCAAAGGAAGCAAGCGAATAACTGAAAGCAAACTACAAGAGAAGATGTTCCACATCTCCAGCCACTAGGGAAATGAAAGCTAAAATGATAGCGAGGCACTACCATATACTCACCTGAGTGGCTCACAGAAAAGTACTGATAATGTCAAATGCTAGTGAGGACACGGAGAAACTCGACCTCTCATGTGTTTCTTGGGAGAGAGGAGAGATTATCTTAGTTAGGATTTCTGTTGCTGTGATGAGACTCCATGACCACAGTAACTTTAAAAAGGAAAACATTCAACTGGGGCTACTTTACAGTTTCAGAGGTTTAGTCCATTATCTGCATGGCACAAAACAGTGACATGAAGGCAGACAGGGTGCTGGAGAAGGAGCTGAGGGTTCTACATCTGGATCTACCATGGGCAGCAGGAAGAGACAGTGAGCTACGGAACATAGGCTTGAGCTTCTGAGACTTCAAACCCTGCCCCCTAGAGACAAACTTCCTCTATGGACCAAGTATTCAAATATTTCAGTCTAAGGGGGCCATACCTATTCAAATCACCACAGGAGTGTAAAGTGGTACAGTCTCTGGAGGCCTCTTTGGAAGCTAGTGTGTTTTTATTTTAGTTTAGTTTATGAATTTTTCATTGAATTTATTTGTGTGTGTGTGTGTGTGTGTGTGTGTACCCAAGTGTGTGCCATTGCAAGTGCACATGAAGGTCAGAGGACAACTTCCAGGCATCGATTTTCTCCTTCCACAATGCAGGTCCTGGCAGTCAAACCTAGATCATCACGCTTGGTCACAAGTATCCTTACCCACTGAGCCCTCTGGCCAGCAGTAGTCTGTTTTATAAGTATGAGAGAGCTAGTTCCTCAATCCAGTGGTCATACTTGTGGACATTCATTACACAAACATGAAACATCATGTTCACACAGATGCTAGAATGTGAGGAGCCACAGTAAAGTTATTCATAGTAACCCCATATTAGAAAACTATCCAAATACTTTTCAGTGGCTGGATTATTAAACAACAAACTGTGAGGTAGCTGCACCATGGAATACTACTATGCAATAAAAAGAGAAAGCTGTTGATACATGTAACAACTTGGATGACTCTCTAGGGAATAATAATTAGAGAAAAATTATTCTGAAAGAAGATATTGCATGTTATTTCATTTATGTAATTTCCTTCAAGTCATATAGTTATAGAGGTGATGGTCAGATTAGTGGCTGGGATGGGTTTCAATCTGGAAGGGAGGAGAGAGAGAGAGGTTTCAATCAGGTAGCATAAATACCTTAGCTAATTCCTGCTGCTATAGCATAATCCTTCAGACTAGATTCCCTGTAGTTGAAGATACTGCAGGTGGTCAGGGCTCACTCTTTGTTTCAGGACAGCACCTTATCACTTGTCATAGTACCTCTTGAGCAGTGGTTCTTAACCTTCCTAATGCTGTGACCCTTTAATACAGTTCCTCATGTTGTGTGACCCCCAATCATAAAATTAGTTTCATTGCTAATTCAGAACTGCAATTTTGCTACCATTATGAATCATAATGTAAGTATTTTTGGAGATAGAGATTTGCCAAAGTGACCAAGACCAACAGGTTGTGAACCTCTACTCTAGAGGGAACAAGTGCTGAATCTACCCATGACTGGCAGGGGTGAACTCACCTTGACATGCTTTATATGACACTAATCATTAACATGGCTCTGCCTAGTCACCTCCTAAAAGTGCTACCTTTTAAAAAATATTTATTTATTTATTCAGGTTACATCTTCATCGCAGTGTCCTGTTTCTGCCCCTCCCAGTCCAGCCCTCCCACCCTCTACCCCCCTATCCCTTCCATTACACTCCACTGGAGTGGAGTGTCCCTACCTAAGAGTCCCCTGCCCCATTTCAGCAGTCATATGAGGGCCAAGAGCCTCCTCATACACTGGGGGCCTATAAGGAAGCACCACTCGGGAAAAGGGTCTCATTGACAGGAAAAAAGGTCTATGTTCATGTTCCCTTTGGTGCATTGGTTGTAGTATAATTATCCTGTACTATATGGCTAAAATCCGACTATAAGTGAATAGATGCCATATGCATCCTTCTGGGTCTGGGTTAGCTCACTCAGGATGAGCTTCTCTAGTTCCATCCATTTGGCTGCAAATTGCATGATTTTGTTGTTTCTGATAGCTGAGTAGTATTCCATTATGTAGATGTACCACAGTTTTTTAATCCATTCTTCGATTGAGGGACATCTGGGTTGTTTCCAGTTTCTAGCTATTACAAATAAGGCTGCTATGAACATAGATGAGGAAACTTCCTTGTGATTCGGTGAGGAATCATTTGGATGTGTACCCAGAAGTGGTATGGCTGGGTCCCGGGGAAAAGCTACTCCAAGTTTTCTAAGATATCACCAGACTTCTCTCCATAGTGGTTGCACTGTGCAGCCAAAGTACTACCTTTTTATAATGCACTTGAGAATAAAATTTAAGCATGAGATTTGCAGGCGCCTCAAACATGCAAACCGTAGTGATGAAAGGATCCTATGGAAGTGTGCTTCTATATCTTGATTGTAGTGCTCATCACAAGAAGATGCAAATGTTACAATTTTATAAAATTCAACACAAATAGGCACAAAGGTATGTATGTGAGATCTGAGTTCAGACAATGATTTGAGATAGTTATAATTTCCTGTGTGCATTTTATATCAGATGTTGACAGTCGAAGAGGCTGGGTTATAGTTCTCAGGGAAGTCTTGCATGGTTCTTTGTCACCTCTGAAGAATCCATAATCATTTTTAAATGCTAAAAATGAGCTAAGAATTCAATTCAAGAATATCAGAAAAAATCCAAATAAGCAAGGAAAGTATTAACTGAACAGAGCAGAATTAAAAATATATAATTTAATTCTTTGAAAAGAATGCTAAAAAATAAAGCCAGTTGATGAAAGAAAGATGTGGTAAACACAAATATTTTTAAAGTGAGAATACAATGAATCCTGTACTGCTGAACTCTGAATGCACATAATTATAGAAAAACTTAAAATGACAAACCTACAATAAGGACAAAGATGACAATTCAGTGCATCAATGGGATTAAAGAAATGAAAATGATAGTCAAGCAATTCTCAAAAACACTAGGCCCTGAACAAGAAGGCACAAGATCAAGCCAGTCAAAAGTTTCAGTGTGGATGGGTGACACCTCCCCCAGTTCCCAAGTCTATTAAAGAGCTACTGTCAGTTGATGGATGCTGGGGAAGGGAGAGTCATTCTTCTTTAGCGAACTGGCCACTGAGAGCTAGCTTGTTCATGTCCCAGTGGACAGCCACACACCCGTATGCATATGGGCAGCACAAATAGGACAAAGACAACTACAGGAAGAGAACATGATGTTGGCACATATAAGTGAAGACACCATGAAACCATCAAACTGTACCACTCCATTGGTAGGAAAAAAAGGTATATGGGGAATCAAATTTCCAAGATTGTATCTAGAGGAGCATGCTGAGGTGAGGGGCAGAGAGAAGAGCAGACTGGCAGAAAAGCAAGTAAGTTTTACATGACAGTCAGCAGGGTAAGGTCTTTGAATTGATGCAGGCTGCTCTACTGATAAGAACAAGATGCTATTTCCTTAAGTACTTGACCTTTGAGAGAAGATTAAGGGAGGTTCCTAGCAGAATAAAGGAAGTTCTGGTCAACAGAAAACTCACCTTTAGGCTTCTGTTTACCTGGACAGAGTCCTTCTGTTTAGGACTTTGTCACCAGCACTGCCTTATGGGGGACCACTTTGAATGTAACAGGAGGCAATTGAGGTAGGGAACACTAGGGGGAGTTGGCGGCAGGAAGTGATGATGGATTTGATCAAAATACATTTCATATAATATGAAAAGTTAAAAACATAAATTTAAAAACCCTCATTAAAAACAACAACCACATTGGCATGGTTTCAAAACAAAACAACCAAACAACGACCAAATAACCAAAATGCCCCTGAGCTCATGTGGGTGGTGAGCGGTAAGTTCTAACAGGGTATCAGAAGAGGTTTAACTTTAACACAGGGACATTTTTTTTTTCTAGAAAATAAAATAAAGATAGTTTAGTCCCTTTTATGAAGTTGTTGAAAACTTAATTCCAAAATCAGATAAAAAATGCAAGATAAGAAAATACACATTTTATGTGTGGATATATAATGTATCTGAAAACAAGTTTAGCCAATGGGTCCAACACTGTTTACAAAAGTATTAATCATCTACATGGGAAGCTTATCTCAGAACTGGGTTTGTTTTAATAACAGAATAATTCATTCCTTTAATATAAGTGATATAAATCATGCGGCTATCTACATGAGACAAACGTTTAATAAAACATTGTCACCAATTTATTGTTTTATTTTAAAAGCCTTTAGTTTAATTTGCATATTTTATTAAACAGAATCTACAGCAAATATGACACTTGATATAGAACATTTAGAGAGTTGGGTCAAGCAGATCTCTATGAGTTCAAGGCCAGACTGATTTACAAAAAGGATTCTAAGACAGACCAGGTTACATAGTGAGGCCCTGTGGTGGTTTTAAATGAGAATTGCCCACATAAGCTCATGTATTTGCAAGTTTAGTCCTCAGTAGGTGAACTGCTTAGAAGGATTAAGAGGTGTGGCCTTTTTGGAGGAAGTATGTCCCTGGGAGTAGGGTATGAAGTTTCAAAATCCCATACCAGGCTCAGTAATATAACCCTCAGCTACTTCTCTAGCTCCATAACTGTCTGTGTGCCACCCTCTGAAACTGTAGGCAAACCACCATTAAACTCCTTTATAAGTGTTGTCTTGGTCATGATGTATCTTCACAGCCATAGAACACTAAGACAGACCTTGTCTCAAAAACTAACTAAAGAAATAAATAAAAAGAAAAGTAAACTAATTGGCATTAGAGGAAAGTAAAGAGAAAAATACCTAGAATTCAGACTGACAATCAATAGATCAGAAGAATTGGATAATACCACTGATTGTCATGAGTGTTGGCACACGACCATTCTCATACAACTAAGGGTTTGAGGGTATCTAACAGCCCTTTGTCCACTTAAGCTTAATCATCACACAATACCTTCTCTCTTAGGACCATATATACTGGAAAGATGCTCATGTAGATCCACATAGGGATAGAAGGTCCCCTGCAGCAGGGTTTATGCTAGTCATGACCAGAGAGCAGATCCTTTAATGGAGTGTAGACTGACCCAGTAGGATGGATGTAAACCATGAAATCCTATGTAGTGGTTGGAAGTCGTTGACTAAGGGCACATAGATGCATGTCAAAGGAATGGTGCTGAAAAGCAAATCGAGAAAGGGCCTAGAATACATTCCAATTTACATAATTAAAATGCATGCATACTAATCAAGTGCATGCATTTAAAAATTTTTTCAAGCTAGAGAACATATGTGAGAATAACATTTCTATGGAGGAAAGGCAATGGAGGTGAAAATGGAGAAAAAGTGCAGAAATATGCAGAACAGTATTTGGGGATTGTATGGGCTTCTGTTATAAAGAGTCGCACTACACATTTGTCTATTTTTATGGTCAGAAGTTCAAAATAGTTCTTCAAGGCTGTTCTTTTTACTGACTTTAGGTGAGAATCGGTTTCCTTGCCATTTTCAAGGAGTGCACCTACACTCTTTGGCCTAGGGCTGTTTTCTCTATCTTCAACACCAGTAGTGAGGCATTCCCTCTCTTCTTGCATCTTCTTTTCTGTTTTTTAAGGACCGTTTGATGCAATGAGTCTCATCTAGATGTTCTGGGGTGACCTCCTACCTCAAGTTGCTCAACCTAATCACATAAAGTTTATTTCTCCATGGAAGGTAGCAGGTTCCTGATGGCACAAAAAGGACTATTTATTTACAGTTACAGGAGATGTGGTATCAAGGCAGAGAGGATCTTGGTATATGTGGATGTGTGCGCTCTGAGCAGGCATTTGGGTGGTGTGGGACAGTAGTAACAAATCAGGTTTGTCAGATGGCTCAGCTAGTTTAGTTTGGCATTGAGAAGGCAAGAGTCAATTTCCCAATTGTATCCCTCTGTCCCAGAGAAGCATCACACGGTAGCCTACAGAGTTACAGAGAGGCCACTGTCGTGTATCTTATGATTTCAGCAGAAACACCTGGATTTCTTGATGCAAAAGCAGACTGTCCTTCCAATCCTGAACTGTGTGATGCACTGGCTAGCCCTGTAACCAAAGCATAGACACATATTGATCTGGGTGATATGAGCTATCTATCATTCAGCAAATATTGACTCACTCTGTTTTTTACTTCCATCCTGTGAGGATAGCAGCCCCACCCCTGTTGGATTTGCCCAGGGGATGTGCCTTGGCTGTTACAGTCAGTATTCACAGATGTGATATGAGGAAGCCTTAGGAATCTGTGTACAAGTTGACTTAATTCTAGCAAATCAATCAAAGAAAGAACAGAGCCTGGGGAATGCTGTTCCTTCAGCCCAGGATCTAGATACATACAGCCAACCTGAAAACAGCTCAAAACTTCAAGCTAAGCTGAGCACAGTTTGGATAATACAAGGATATGTAAGGAACTTAAAAATAAATTTCTGGAACAGTTGTGGTGGCATATGCCTTTAATCCCAGCACTCGGGAGACAGTGGCAGGCAGATCTCTGTAAGTTTGAGGCCAGCCTGTTTTATAAAGCAAGTTCAGGACAGTCAGAGCTCTCTTACACAGAGAAACCCTATATTGAAAACCCAGATAGATAGATAGATAGATAGATAGATAGATAGATAGATAGATAGATAGATAGGTGGATAGATATATTAATTGATTCCTGGTTGTAAAGGGATGGCTTGGGAGTGATTTATTTCAGAGCACTATGGTGTATCAATACTATACTAATATGCATATATAATTTCATTCAGCCCTCATAGGAACCATAGGAGGTAGCTAAGGGTAAAACTATGTATTCAGAATTGAAGAGTTCAGAAATAAGATTTGACGGACAAGAGAGAGGGGTATGAGAATGATGAGCATCTAAGAAAGACCTGTGTAAATGGAGGTCCAATGAAAAGTAGGAAGAGCAGGGTCATAGAGGACTTTCAACTTGACCTCGATCTACTGAGGCTACCCTCTATAACCTTTGAAAGTCAAGGAGGGAGAAGTCTTAGTCACTGTTGTGTTGCTGTGAAGAGACACCATAACCAAGGCAACTTTTACAGAATAAAACATGGAATTGGGGGCTTGCTCACAGCTTCAGAGGCTTCGTCCATGGTCATCATAAGCAGGCAGGCAGGCCTGATGCTGAGAGCTTTACTTTCTGATTCACAGGCAGCCATTCAGAGAGAGACACTGGGCCTTCTGTGAGTTTTTGAAACCTCAAAGCCATATCTCCTCCAATAAGGCTACTTCAACATGGCTTTGCCTCCTAATCCTTTCCAAACAGTTCCACTTACTGGGGATCAAGCTTTTAAATATGTGAGCCTATGGGGGCCATTCTCATTTAAACCACCACAGTTATCATCTTTAAAATTCTCTGAAAAAAAATTCTCATTTGGTAGCTTACACAAAAATCTGTGGTAAGACCACGCCACTGTATCACTGCAAAGGGCCAGCCTCCATAAATAGAGCTTCAGCCAGGAAATACAATGTGTGCATTTTATCCCACCCATGTCATTTAGAGATGTACAAGCAGTCCAGGAAGTGCTTCATAAATGATCAAGGAGGCATTAGGAGGGACAATGTGTCTAGCTAATGGACCTAATGTGCTCCAGCTTCTCCTTCCTCCAGGCCCTCACTGGGTTCCCTTTTTGGTATTTAGTGAGGTCATTGGAATGGCTAGTTTTACTTCATCCCATTCATTTTCATTCTCTTTGGCTAGGTGGATCCCAAGTGAGACTGGACAGAGAATAAGATTCCTTCAACTGACAGTGGTTTTTATTTGAAAATGGTCCTTCAGTTTAATGATACTCTTGTACATTTCAGAAAATAAAGCTGTGGACATCATAAAAAAGCTTGGTAGGCATTTCTGGGGCTGCTGACACAGCAGGGCTCGTCAAGGTCCAGCAGTCCTGAACAGTGTCTATAGATTAATGCAATTCCTTGTGAGATCAAGAGTGTCCCGGGGTTGGGGAGTTCTCAGTTATGAGCTGTCAGAGCTTTGAAAAACCCCAGATCTGAATATAAAAGCCAGACTCTCTAACTGAAAGGAAAAGTAGTAGTTTGGAGAGGGACCATCAAAGTCCAATTAGTAGCTATGATTTCTGCTTGTTGTCCATAGTCTAGACCCAATGTGATCTACAACAGGGCTTGGGCTTCTTAAATAGTGACACCAATAGTTATATTGAAGATTCTTTCCCAATTCCACTGTCAGTATTATTCACATGCAGGAGAATTAAAATGTTCAGAATGTTTAACAACTCACCTAGAACCAGCATGAGGTGGCTTTTGACCATCAAGAGTGTTTTTTCGTTTTTTTTTTCCAGCCTCCCTCCTCTATTTTTTTCTTTAACAATGGACAAGGAAACTGACCGTGGATTAAGGGTGCATTGAAATAAAACCTGGAAGATGTTATAGGTTTGATTTCTCTTCCCCACCCTCCCCAAATCTCTTCTTCTCTAGAATCTGAAACCATGTAATTTGAAATCATTTCTCACTTTCCAACCCGATTTTCTCTGCCACAAAAGTAATTTCTAAACATTCTAAAGCTTTTCTTTCCAGACTTCAGCCGTGTGCCTGTGTCCATTGAATGTTTCCCAGGATCTGAGCACTTGAACAGCTGACATGTTGAGGGGCACCACCTTGTGCCAGGGCTCAGCAATAGAGCAGGTGGAGAGGAGAGGGGAGTGGGGATCTGAGACAGAGCTGGGAAGCACAGTGAGCTGGGTAGGGTACCAGATTTATAGATGTGGAGAAGTTAGTCCCCAGGGGACACTGGCATAGGAAATGAAGAACATAGAACATTCAGCCGGTTCAGGAAGTGTAGTTTTCTATAGCAGGCAAGGCAAAGTTAGGAAGTAGTCATGGTGCATGTTAGCTAACACTGTTAACTATCATGGTTCTCTGTGTGTGTGGAGAGGACGCCAAGAATCCCTTGGAACTCCTAAAAGCATGAGGAACTGTTTCTTATATGAGAAATGCAGTAGCTTCAAATAGACGCCATGCAACCTGCTGACCTGAAGTGATCACTAGTTTGGGCACTAGACTATTTGGCCTAATGCCTTATCCTTGCAAAGCCAGGCTTTGAGCCATGTGTCTGATGAAATGCACATGTTGGAAAAAAAATCAACTGGGAGCTGGCCACAGATCTGGCACTGTCTGATCTGAACCTACAATTGAGAGGCTATATACTGCTGCTCACAAAGATCCACATGTTCATTAGAGAGTGGTCATGGCTAAGAGAAAAACAATTCATTTTCCTTTTGATGTGTGTGCTGGCTAGTTTTATGTCAACTTGACAGAAGCTGAAGTCATCTAAGAAGAGAGAACCACAATTAAGAAAATGTATCCATAAGATTGGGCTGTAGGCAAGTCCGTAGGGCATTTTTTTTTTTCAAAATTAGTGATTGATGGGGAGGACCAAGTCCTTTATGGGTGGTACCATCCCTGGACTTGTGGTCCTGGGTTCTGTAGAAAGCAGACAGAGAAAGCTGTGGGAGCAAGCCAAGAAGCAGCACCCTTCCATGGCCTCTGCATCAGCTCCTGCCTCCAGGTTCCTGCCCTTTTTGAGTTCCTGTCCTGCCTGACTTCCTTCAGTGATGGGCTATGATATGGAAGTGTGAGCCAAATAAGCCTCACCCCCAAATTGCTCTGATCATGGTGTTTCATCAGAGCAATAGAAACTAACTAAGACAATATGTCTGTATTGCTTTCTCAAATCTCTCTTAAGATGCCAGGTATAGGTACTCATTATTTTATATGAAATGACTAGTGAATGAAGCTACTAGGGTATTTCTTCAGCTTAGAAAGTACAAAAATAAATTACCAAAACGTCATGGGCACTATGAACTGGGAAAGGTTGGGAAGCTGTGGATAACTATATATGAGGAATGGTCTACAAAACACAAACTTAAAAGGAGATAGTTAGACAAATGGCATTACCATGGGATTGCTAGAGCCAACAAGAAAGGGAAGAGGCTAAAATTGTGAAATCCTAAAAGATGGGAACAAAGAGTGTTTTTCTGGCTGATGTTGCCATGAAGCCAGCTGTTTTTTTTTTTAATTGAAAAAAATATTTTTTTTATGAAACTGGCTCTGTAACTATTGGAGAAACTGAAAACTAGATCAAATATTCTAACAAAAGCTCTCCCAGATGAAAAACTGGTGCTAGCATGTGCTTACCAGAATTGGAGGTAGCATCCTCCTCTCCTCAATGCCCCCTCCCCTCTGGTTCCACCTATTGGGAGAACTAATACTGAGCTCTGTGGTTAAGCAGAGACATGCTTTTTACAACTTCACTTCCATCCAGTACTATAAAGTGGGGTATCAAAAGAGTGTTTGGAGTCTGGCATGATAATGCACACCTGGAATACCAGCACTTGGGATATGGAGGCATAACAATCAGAAATTTAAGGTCACCCTTAACTACATAGAAGTTCAAGACCAGCCTAGAATATCTGAGACCCTGTCTCAATAAACCAAACAAACAAATAAACAAAACCAACAGTGCTTAGAGCCCAGGAACAATGCTTTTAGTAGCTGGTTTGGAGCCCACAGGCTGCAGCCCTGAGGCTTTCACCCCAGTCCATCAGCCACCCCTTGAGACTGGCTGCCTTTGACTCTTGGCTCCCTATCCTTGTCTTATGGGCTAGAAATGGACCAATCATTATCAAACCTCTCATACATCCCCATCAAATTCGATCACAGCATGGGGTCATGGATTGGGATCACAGTTGCTGATCTTTAAGCTCAGATCCAGAGTTGAGTAGAAGATTTGCTAGAAGTTGAACTATAGAAGAGAGAAGATTGGCAACTTGTAGTCAACATGTCACCTGTGCATAGCCACACTCCCAAACTAGTACTCCTTGCTTGGTGTTTTATCTAGCTGGCTCCTCACCTGGTTTCTTTAAAGCGGTTACTATTTTTATCATAATATAACACATAATATTTCCTTTAGCATGTAATGTGGTCAAGTTACATGTTTTCTAGCCACCAAGGTTATCTGAGTCTGCCATGCCAAATTTTAATCTGAAAGAAAGCAGAGAACGTGCCACATTTTTAAAAGACTGTGTCCTCAACACCTCACCCGCCACTCTGTTCCTATGTGCATATCTTAAACTAAGTCACTGAGAGAAGTAAGACTTTTATTTAAATGGAAAGAAAAGATTAAAGAGGTAGTAGCAGCACCTAAAAACAAAGAAATAAAACTGTAGGCATTCGTGAATCACAGATCCCCTGCTTGGTTTTCCCTGTAGTGCCCATTATCAAGTGGCTTGCTACAGATTTGTCAGATAGAGTATTTGATCCTCTTGCCTCTGATAGAATGCTTTCACTGTAAGAACAGAGAGGCTCTTTGGTCTGTTCTTAATTTAGTATAGTGCTGGGTATTAGGTAAGAACTTAAAATATTTATTTAAACCAGGAATCTTGCCAGTGTCTTTCTTTGAGCAAAGAATACTCTTACTTCACTGTTACAACTACCCTGACTGTTACTATCATTCCTTGTTAAGGACGGTAGGAGGAGCCAAAGCATCCCGACTTGCTAGTACAATACTGTATAGAAGCCACCTGTCTGGTGGGAGGTGGTACTGGCTATTCCACCTCCCTGCCCTTACTTGCCTCAGAATCTCAATGGTCATTTGTTACTTGTTAGTCTTCCTTGGACATTAAACATGCTATGTTCTCTGCTTGGGCTTTAACCATTTTATACCCCACTTCTCCCGGTCCCGTCCCAACGTACCTTCCCACTTACCTGTTAGCCTCTCTATCCTGGGCTCAAGGTCCCTCCCTTCAGAATAGTGCTCTTGGCATCCTGACTCCATGTTACACTGCTGCTTATCTACTCTCAAATATATAAGTTTGTGTCCCCTGGAATGGGATGAGTACATTAGAGATAAATGAAGCTTCATGCAGAATCAGGAGCCTACCAGACAAGACCAAGGACACTACACTCAGGACACAAGTGTTTGGATGAAGAAGTCTAAGCCTTAAAGAAAACTCTCAACACCACAGAGACTTCTGATATAATAAAACTACCATTTTGGCAAATAACTACCATTTTGCCAATTGGCATAATCAGTATCAGAAATTGGCTGTATTCAGGAGCCTATTGACTAGCATAATAATTATTATAAGTTGTGGGATTAAAGTTTTTCAAATATGTAGGCTAGCCAAATTAGTGTTTAAGTTACTGCATATTAGAGATAGAGCTTGGGACCTTATGCAGTCTAGGCAAGCATTTTAACTTGGAGTTACACTCTCTGCTCCCAAATATAATTTTAAACATTCTTCAAACTTACACAGTAGAAGACAAGATCCTACCTTTCAAATTTAAGCTGAGGCACATGATGTGACCCCTGAACAATATTGTGACTGAGTGACTTTCAGGGCCACATGTTTTGACCCTTGTGTAAAAATAGTTGAAGCCCACAGCCTTGACAGCCTGAGCTAGGCAAGGTATGGAGAGGCATGGACATACCCATCATACACGGTTGTCTGCTCAACTGCCATTACAAACACAGGTATGAACTGTCACAGCAAAGACCATCTCTACTCTTCAGAGTCTGAGACATTTGCTGTCCAGTCTCTTACACAAAAGGAAAATGTTTTTCCACTTATGATAGTATCCCATCTGCTGCAAATGATCCTTTCATATAAAAATGATAAGCAAATTGCATTAAAGGACAGATTTCCAGGCCTTCACTGAGCCATGTGAACAGAATGACCTATTTTGTGCTTGCTGGCTAATACATGTTCATAGAATAAATGCTCATCTGTGAAGTAGAATTGGGATCAAGACTTGCTCTCATTATAACATAATAATGCAGTCACTCAGGAGTCATTAACCCAAACTCACCTCAAATTTCTTTGGTGGCTTTGGTTTCTATGAAAAAGGATGTCAGGGTTGTGCAAGACATGTATTCAGACTGGCTCAGGTGAGACACCAAAGTGAAGCTATTCATTGCTTCTCTTTGTACCCAGGAGGCTAGTATGCCCCCTGCAGAAGACACACTGGGCTTCCTCAGTCTATCCTTCACAGTGGTTATGGCTGTACTATGCTAATATAAGTTTCTTTAAGAGGACAAACTATCTATTTCATTCACATTTATCCCTAATGCCCTGCCAGATCATCTGAGAGACCTAAGATATGTTCATAGAAGTTAAAACCTATCTAAAGCAGTATCTGAAGAGGCATCTTTGGCAACTTGATAATGATAAATTATAGTTGGTAAAAGGATAAACCCAGAAGTCACCTATAGTAGGTACAATGTCAGAAGCTGGCTCATGGTAATGCCCATGAGTTCTGTTTGACTTAATGTCTGTCAATCTCACCTGCTCTTCTGCAAACACACAATTGATATAGTGACTTTTTGATTCATTCATAGCCTTAGAGACATCTGTCTTAGGTAGATTTTTCTATTGCTGTGAAGAGACACCATGACCTCAGCACCTCTTATAAGGAAAGCATTTGATTGACTCTGGCTTACAGTTCAGAGGTTTACTCCATTATTGTCATGACAGAAAGCATGGTGGCATGCAGGCAGACCTGGTTCTGGGGAAGGAGCTGAGAGTTCTACATCTAGATCTGTAGGTATCAGGAAGAGAATGAGACACTGGGCCTTACTTGAGCTTCTGACATCTCAAAGCCCAGCCCTACAGTGACACACTTCCTCCAACAAGGCCACACCTACTCCAACAAAGCCACACCTCCTAATAGTGCCACTCTTTATGGACCAAGCATTCAAACACATGAGTCTATGGGGGTCATTCCTATTCAAATTACCACAAGATCCATCATCCAAAAAGGAAAATGAGGCAAAGATATAGATAGAAGAAGGGAGTTACCTTTGGGTTAGGTGCTCACAGAGATAATGGTCTATTCACCATACCATGGTGCCTCCATAGTCAATACGTACTGTTTAATTGAGAGACTCTGATGAAATTGCAAATGAATTGTCTCCTCCAGAACATTGCCACAAGAGGAGAGCAAACAGTCTACCTACCTCCTCAGCTAACATGCTCCAGCTTCTGATGATTAGAGTTATTACTGCAGCTGCCATCATAAGATGTGTGTGTGGTCATGGTCAACAAATTCCTACCCACCAAACACCTGCAATAATAAAAGTTAGTAAAGGACTAGATGATGCCAGAAAGAAGATGGATTTTTTTTTCTTCTTTTACATATCATTTCCATGCAGAAATTGCAAATTAATGGTCACATCGAACTATCTGTCAATGTATTTCTGCTCTTGCAGCGTCAAATTATGTTGGCAATAATGTTTCCAGCTGCCTAGGACTCCATTGCAATTTAATTTGAAAGGAACTCAAATTGCATCTCCAAATGGATAAAAAATTAATTTTGCATACAAGCTATCCACCTCCACACTCTCAGCCCCATACCCAAAATTATCTCAATTTAGGTTGAACTTTGAACAGTATATGTGCCCCAGACAACTCCACATGTAATGGTGAATACACGGTCAATTCATGAACTGGAAATCTGCTTTCTACTCCTTTCTTTAATAAGATGTTCTGCTTTGATTAAGGTCATTAGGAGATTCTTCAGCTATTGCCTGTGACAGAAGGGATAAAGGCTGAGTACAAGCAGAGCCAAACCAAGAGGCAATTCTGTCTTAACCACATGATTACCCTTAAAATTGGAACGCAGAGATACTACTGGTATACGGTGTCGCTTATTGCTTCTCTCCTTATTATATTAGGGCCTTGGCTATACTCTTGATGTCAGGCTTCATAGACATTTCAAATTTACATATCTATCCATTCAATCTGTCTATCTGTGTAACCTATCTATTATCTCTATGTTCAAGTTATTACGTGACCCAACATTGAGACAATTGAGTCCTGCAATTCAACTAGAGGTTGACAAAAGTATCCAGATGTGTTAAACAGAGAATTCAAGACAATCACAACAGGCCAAGGAAGTCCTTGGAAAAAGTTACCAGAAAAATGATGTTGTTAGGGCCAGTCTTTAAAAATCTTGACTAGTGATTTGTCTCTGTGGTCAGCACCCCAAACACAGAAAACAACACAGACAAAAGGAGGAGATATCAAAGGGTTGTGCATGGCACGTTTTACTTTAGGAGTATAGGGTTTTATGTGTGAGTAGTAGAAATACAGACACAGGGATTTGGGGTAGGAAGGTCCCAGTAGAGATAAGAAAAGATAAGCTACTTCTCTGAGACAGCAATAGTTTCATTAAATGTGAGGGACACACACACACACACACACACACACACACACACACACATATGAATGCACACATGCACACGCACATGGAAGTGTCAAAATGGGGCCCCTAGAGCCAACTCCAAGTCCGTTACAGGCTGAGACACTTTGGTTTTCCATGAGAGAATATCAGCTTCTAAAAAAAAGCCACCCTTGAACTGAGTCATTGCTCAATCATGGTCAAGTTCTAGGAGTTGTAGAGGAGCAGTCACATTGAACTCCTGTCAACATTCTATTTGATAGCTTTTTTTTAACCTCTCCTCCTAGTTTATTTCTCTTGCTGTGATAAAACATTGACAAAATGCAACTTGGGTATTAAAGGGTTTTCTTGGCTTACAGTTTCAGGTCACAATCAAACTCTGAAATAAGTCAGGTCATGAATTCAAGGCAGAAACTTGGAATCAGGGAGCCTGGACGGTCTCTGCTTGCTGACCTTTTTGCTTTTATGCTCAATCAGCATTCTTGTACAGCCCAGATCCACTTGCCTAGGCATAAGGCTGCCCACTATGGGCTAGGCCCTCCCATATCCATCAAGACAATCTCTTATATACATGGAAACCCCAATCTGATCTTGTCAGTCTCTCATTTGAGAGACCTTCAGATGACTCGAGGCTGTTAACTTGACAGCTGAAGATAACTAAGATTGCTCAATCCAACCCTGCAATGCCTTTGTGTTGTCTTTCTTTAGGGTCTCAATATAACAGTCTGAGGCTCTGGGAATGAAGACCTGTTCTAAACAACCATACACACAGACACACAGCACACACATATAAACACCACACGCACACACACCACACATACCACATATACTACATCACACTACATACACACACACCACACCCCCCCCACACACACACACACTCCTGCACCTAGCACATGCAGAATCCTAAGCAAGCTTGAATATAAGGACAAGTGGAGGCCTATGACCTATTTTCATTCTCCTTTGACCCAGTTCTGTTCCTTTCCTAAAGGACCTTTGCAAATATGTGCAGAGACCTCAGGCTTCAAATTCAAGATCTCTCTGCTCTCCCTTTTAGCCAATCTTTGCCTCAGCAGTGCTAACAAGAAGGGACAACCACTTAGAGACCCTGCAATGAGTTTGGAACTTCAGGGACAGGAGATTCTAGGGTATTTGTGACCTGAAGCATGGTCAGAAGGGAGGTCAGGGGACAGGTGGGCACAAATACACTGGGTGATGAACACTTGTCCTGGGAAGAAGTGAGTATGACAAGAGCCAATATGGGGTTAGGACAAGGCCCATTGCTGCACTGCAAAGGTGTTAGGATGAGCGTCACTTTGATAGTCCATGAGAGAATTACTTTCAGCTGCTCAGACAAGCCAGGCACTCTGTGCTCTGTCTGCTGTCTTCTTGGCCATTACTGCAGAAGGTCACATGGACAGGGCCTTATCTAGAGGCAGAGACCAGAGGCAGTAGGCTTGGATGTATTTACACAGGGGATATAAATTCAACAAACCAATCTCTACTGCACACATAAGACTTTCTCAGCAATTTTCAACTTGTTTGCTACCAACCCAAATGTAAACCTAGGACTTTGCCCACTGAAGACAATTAATGAAGCAGAATCTCAGTTTGGCAGGTGAGGCTTGTTGGGGATAGGGTGGGGTCATCACACTGAAAGCATGAATGTTCCCATCACACATTCTGAAAAGAACTACTTTCTCTTATGTAGCATCTCAGGAATGTCTTGTTGGTTGAAAACAAAACAAAGAAAAATGTGTGCCTCCGAGAGATCCTGCTGATGTGCTGGCGTGACCAGAGGAGGGTGGAAACAAGAGATCAGAGCTGCTCGCTTTCCTAGAACAAATAGCCATCTGGTCATCTCATAGGAAGTCCGCCTGACAGATCCTAGAGATGCTAGACAAACAGAAAATAGTCTCTGGCAATCTGGGAGACATATGTATAAACAAGCAATTCCTGGGCAGTGTGACAAACGCTAAGTATGATGGACAGTGGTGCTTGGAGATATGGCTGCATCCCTTTCATGGAGCTATAGTGGCATATGGCATAGAATAGCTTCCCAAAGGCAGATGCTAAGGGCATTACCTAGCCCAGAGCTCCTGTTGCATAGCCACAACCTCTGATATCCAGAATGTGAGCTACCACACTCACAAGACATGTCCATGTGCATGTATCTTAGTCAGAGGGTCACTAGTTCCCCAACTTACTGCATTTGAACTGAAGTTTCCTTGAGCCTCTTAATGTCCATAGCCTGGGGGAGCTTGTAAAACCATCTCCCAAGATCTCTAATGTATATGGGTGTATTCTGAGTTCCATTTTTTTCAGGTCTCTATGATCCTGTGAGAATCTTATTTGACCAAACCGTGCATGCATGCCTCAGCTCTGTCAAGATTCCTATCATAGCAAATACTTTTGTGACATCTGAAGACCGTGTTGATCATCTAGGAGTCACATGGGAACAATCATATTTGTGGGTGCCAACATCCAACTATTTAATTACTTCCCTACCTCTAGTATTTTATTCACACACACTCCCACCAAGACCTTGGTGTTTACCTTCCTGTGGAGCCTTAGTAGGGTTGAAAGACCTGAGAATGCTGTTCTTATTCTTAAAAGACTCCTGTACTTGGAGTCATTGTAACAATGGCTGAATTTACTGGGTTCTAAACAATAACAAAACAAAGCAAAAAAAAAAAAAGACATGAAGTTTGGAAGGGCTTATATGCTGTGTTTGGGGAACTTGGGGTAAGTTGGAGGGGAAAAAGGTACAATGGGAATAGGTACAATATTGTATACATGTATGAAGTTCTCAAGAATAAAGACAAAAACTTTTAAAGGCTTCTTAGAGCATTTCTCCAAGAAAGGCAGTTCTGTGTAAGAGGCATCCCCACTGTTAGGGAAAGGCAATTTTCTCTCTTTACAGTTCATTTTATGCTCATTAACAGCCCTCTGAGATTAGTGCTGTAATTTCCACTTTATAGATGAGGAGATGGAGGCACAGAGATGAAGTGCCCTTGGCCAAGGTCACTTAGCTACTGAGTGCCAGGATCTGGCTTCAAGCCATGCTCCAACTCAATCATGCAAGCTTTGGAGAACCAGGGGCTTTGCCTGTGCCCCAATATTCCTACTTCGGAGGGAAGCACTTTACTGAGTGACAGGCTTCCAGCTTCTTGTACCCTGAGAAAACTAGGGAGGCCTTGGAATAAGCCTAGCTCTAAGAGAGGCATGAAAGCCTAGCTTTAAGAGAAGCATGAAGGTGTTTACATGTATGCCTGCCTGATTTAGTTGCGAAAACAAAGAGTAGGGGTTGAAGATAGACCAGTGTTTAACTTAGCATTAAGTCCCAGCATTGCCCCTTTTGGTGGCAGGTCCCAGACTCTTTCAGGTAAAGCAATTCCTGCGTTACAATTTCTGTTTTTCCATAGCATTCTTCTAGGTCTCTCCTAAATTCCTGGTTGTGGACCACTTCATGTTTATGCTCCTATTCTGACCTTAGTTCCCAGTGCCATCAAAGAAGAGAGGAACAAAGATTTGGGACTTCCCCAGACTATGAATCTCAACCCTCCCTCTGGTTGTGTGGCCTGAGGACAATTGTTTCATCCCTCAAAACTTTGGTTTTCTCTAGACTGGAGTCTTCTGATGCCTCCTTGGGAGTTGTGTGGTTTACCAAGCCCAGCAAGAATTCCTTCCATGGTGTGTTCTGGTCCTCTTTTTTCCCTTGAATACTAGACATGGGTTCAGAATGATACAAATTCAAAGCCTCATCTTGTCACTTGCTAGGCTTGTTACTTTGTACAAGCTCCTGGTCCTCTGTAAGCCTTGATTTATTCATTTGTCAAAAGAGGTGGTCCCTCCCTCCTAGTGTCAGGAAATGTCAGAACAAGTACTTCCTAAATGCTGTTCCATTAACGGTATTTTATTTGTGCTTTTAGGCCATAGTGGACATCTCAAAAATTGTATTAAACATGGAATATTGTAGTATTTAAGATGCTTAGCAATAATGTTAAGCATTAACTGAGTATTAAATATCTGTGCTCTCACTTCCTAATGAGGGAAGGAAGGGGCCCCATTAGGTGACTATCTCCCTGAGGGTTTAATATTGGTTTGAAGAAGTTCCCAGAATAGGGTGTTAGAAAGGTTAGTACCTTGGTGCAGAGGCAGCTATACTCTAAAAGGTCTAGGAACTCAAGAAGGACTGGAGAGGTGACAGTATCCTAGTCTGTCGAACCACACAATGATTCTACCCAGAAATGACATTTATAAAGCATTTAGGTTGTGTACAACATATGACAGATGATTATTACTCATATTACTCTTCCTATTGCTATAAAACAAATAAATCCCCAGGTATTGTATATGATGTACTCATTGAGTTCCAGGTGCAATTCTAATTGCTCAGGATATTTCCTCTAGTGGGGTTAGCTGCTATTATCACCAATTCACAAATTAAGTAAAAAGTAGACTCAAAGACATGAAGTAACTTGACAATGTCCTCTAAGTAGCATGGGATAAAATGATGATCAGACCTCGGTCATCACTGTTCTTGTTTGTTTTAATCAGTTTTGTACAAAATTCATCACTTCACCTCATTCAAGCTATAGATATCAACATGCAGATTATGAAGTAAGACATGGTCATTGGTATATATGGACTCTGGGACAAAGATTGGTAAGGGAGGTAAGGGGGACAGTCTTGGGATACTGTGGAGTGGTAGAATGAGGAAGTGGAGAGGAAAGGGAGAAGGGTGAGCTGTTGCAGGATGCTAGCAAATGATACGATGTCCTATTATAAGTGAAAGTAGGGTGGTGATTATAAAGACCAAGTTCGTGGGGGCATTTTGGAGGTCGGTTATCTGTCCATGATGTAACCACAGTTCCAGATTGTGCATCGGAATGGGAGGAAGAGGGGAACCTCAGCTCCACAGAGAGAGGTTGTAGCTGAGTTAAACACAAAAGGCAGGACAGAACTCCTGCAGTGCATCTCAGAAGTGTGTGTAGTTGGTAGCACCCAAGATACTTCTCAGTGGAACTCTGATGAATCCCTAAGTACCCAAGGATTTTTGTTTATCTGTCTATCTATGTATCTATCTCATCAGTCAATCAATCAATCAATCAATTTATTTATTTATTTGGGATTTTTGTGTGTAGTCCTGACTGTCCTGTGAAACCGAACTTTTAAATTATTTTTTAACACTTATTTATTACTA
>CAJQZJ010000520.1:2612317-2645497 GCA_907164525.1 Lophiomys imhausi | reverse complement strand
GTATTCACTAAATCTAACTTATATTAATCTATCAGCCCCTTCAGTCCTGGAACTCTGTGTAGATTTAGCTGACTTCAAACTCATAAAGAGCTGCCTCCCACTGCCTCCTGAGTTCTGGGATCAAAGGTTTGTGCTGCCACCACTCAGTTAAGAATTTTATATTTTGGGGATAGCCTACAGACACAAAAAGGGTACGCCTGTGGTTACTGAGCACTCTGCAGTTCTGAGTAGAAGGTCTTTTACAGCTCACTCCTGAGTCACCCTCACTGCTGTAGAAGTTCATGACCGAAGAGTTTCAGGGGTCATGGAGAGATCTTGTCCCTAATACAAATCATCATGCCAAGGAATGCTCATGGGTCTCTCTTACGGCAACACATTTCCCCACAAAGCATGGATCCTGGAAATGTCTGAGTAATACCAGTGTCATGCCTTCATGGGAGAAATAGTTTCCTATCTGACCCCCAGGAATGCAGACCTCCTAATTTCAAGCACTTTGTCTCTTAGGGGTCCTTTTCTTCATTGACTACTCAGTCGTCTCCTTCTGTAGCTAAGAGCAATCTTGTTCTGAAGTGTCCAATCAGGATGGGCAGTGCAGCACAGTCCTGTCTCACACACACTGCTGACTCATTATTGCTCTAGGGAAATCTTTCCTTGTCATTCTACTAGAATATGGATCTTGTAATGGGGGCCAGATTTCAGCTCAATTTGTAAAAGCACAGTGGAAAACCCACACGCTGTTAAGCGTGAGGGTGGATATATGTGCATATCTTTTGCTTGTTTTGTTTTGTTTTGGGACAGTGTCTTACATGGAGTCTTCTGTGACTTTAACCTCACTATGTTTTTACAACCACATGTTGTCCAGTTGTCAAAACTCATTCCATGCTCTTTGTGGCATCGATAAAAACTTGGGGACACCGAGGAACAGGACGTAGGAATGACTTGTAGGAAAGACTTACATTTTATAGAATTATTAGTCTATCAGCCTTTAAGTTGCGTGGGAAGACTCCCTCCTGAGACCTAAGCTGATGGGCCCAGATTAGTTTCCTAAGTCACTCTGGGCATGAACATCTAATCCTGTAAAGATAGTGGTGGAACATAGAAGATGGTGGGAGAGGGTTAATTTCTTTCTCTGATTCCTGACTGCATATGTAACTATGTAACATAAGTAGTGACTTCACACTCCAGCTGCCATGTCTTCCCTGTCATGATAAACTATGTAACCTCAAACCATGAGCGAAATAAACTCCTCCTTCCTTAATCTCCTTCTGTGGGATATGAGGTTGTCACAATGAAAAGGTAGTTACCCAACAAGGAGGAGACCCTCAGTTCCTCTCATTTCTTTTTTCTATTTTTGGTTTTTTGAGACACTGTTTCTCTGTGTAGCCTTGGCTGTCATGGACTCACTTTGTAGACCAGGATGGCCTCAGATTCATAGAGATCCACCTTCCTCTGTCTGGCTAAGATTAAAGATGTCCATCACCAAAAAAAAAAAAAAAAAAAAAAAAAGAATTTTATATTTTTATGGCTGCCTTATTTCATTATGAGGTAAATATGACGATTTTTCACCTTATGTATTTTGTGCTGTCTTAGATATGTGTGTTTAAATAAGAAAAAAATGATTTAAAGAAAGATTTCCTGTAAATTATACTGCTGTGTCAAACGTCACAGGAGAGCATGGGGAGGTTGAGCTGCATGTGGAAGAGTATTGACATCTACCCATTTTCCCTAGGCTCCTCAAACCCCTTGTGTCTTGTGTGTATCTTACAGATCCTGTGCATGGTCCTCAGAATGTGGAGATTGTAGACATTCGGGCCCGGCAGCTGACCCTGCAGTGGGAGCCCTTTGGCTATGCAGTGACTCGCTGCCACAGCTACAACCTCACGGTGCAGTACCAGTACGTGTTCAACCAGCAGCAGTACGAGGCTGAAGAGGTGATCCAGACCTCTTCCCACTATACCCTGCGGGGTCTACGGCCCTTCATGACCATCAGACTGCGGCTTCTGCTGTCCAACCCTGAGGGCCGGATGGAGAGTGAGGAGTTGGTGGTCCAGACCGAGGAGGATGGTGAGTGAGGGAGAACAGTTTATGGAAATGGAGATGGTTAAGTATGTGCGTAGGTCATGCAAGTAAGTGATGAAGATTTTATTTTATTTTATTTTTTTGTCCATCTGCTTCTGTGTGTGTCACATGTGTAAGCACATGTGTGTGCATTTATATAGAGGCTAGAGGTTAGTGTTCCAAGCGTCTGTTTTTTTTTTCCATCTGATTTTTTGAGATATGATCTCTCTTTGGGATCTGGGGCTTAACAATTTGAATAAACTGGCTAGTCCCCAAGCCTCAGAGACCTTTCTACATTGGCATTCACAGCACTGGGGATGCAGGCATGCTCTGTCATACCTAAAATTTATTTGGATGCTGGGGATGTGAACTCAGGTTCTTAGACTTACATAGGAAGCACTTTACTGATTGATCCAACTCCTTTTCCTCTGTCCTCTGTCTTTAGTTCCCCTGTTTTTCTCCAGGTCCCCCAGAAGGACCTTGCAGACTATGCATAATACTAGTTCCAGAGTGGTTGTGTTGCCATGAGCAGTGACAGCTCAGTCATAAATATGTGTTCAGGGTAACCCCATGCCTCCCCCATTCATCCCTTATGTTCTATCACCCTTTCTACCCAAGAGTTAACTCTTCAGAACCCCCTGGAAAGGGTATTTATCTTATTATTTAAACATGTTGAAGTTGAAAATCAGACAACTTGATTCTGAACAAATTAAGAGAAGAAATCAGAATAGCTTAAGTCTTAGCATGCACATTGAATGGGCTTTAATGCTGGTTATCCACCTGGATGTCCCACAGGCATCTCAAATACCATGTATTGCAAAATGAACTAATGTTCGTGTCTATGCGGGCTTATCTTTCAGTGTTCCTCGTTTCAATGAGATACACACAAGGGTGAGAGAGAGAAAGAGAGAGAGAGTAGAAAATCAACCCAGGAATTTCTCCTCCCCTACCTTCCCAACCCTTGTCACTTCCCCCCCACCCCTCCCAACCTCCCACCTTACAAGTCTCTATGGAGTCTGCTTCTTGCCCTGCATCTTTCGATGTGTGTGTCCTACTCTGAAGATGCTGTGATGTGAAGCCTTTGATTATAGGGCACAAAACTACCTTCTTCTCTGTCCTTGCCAATGTTGTTCCTTCTGTTTAGACTGGCATCTCCCTTCATGTCTGCAGGACAGACTCTGTTATTGCTATTCCAAGACTTTGTTTAAATTTTACTTTCTCTGTAAGTTCTCTTTGCCTCAAGCTTCTTGGCTGTTTCTTCCCAGGGTTCAAGTACAATCTGCATGTAACTCCACACAGTAGCTATCTTATGCAGGATAGAATTTGTGCTGTCTAAGACATACCTAAGAAACATTTCTCTCTGTGTGCATTTTAGGTTTCTCCTTGCCATGGATGTTTATAACTCTAGAATCTAACTCAACGTATATGTGTGTGCAAGGGATTTAGGAGAATTTGGATAGGGATGACAAATAGGCCAGCAAAGTAGAGGGAGGCATGTTACAACCTCTGGGCAGGTTCAAAGAGACCTCTCCAGGGTGAGTGATGGGTCACAGATGTCCCAAATCAGAGGACAGAGCTGCAGTTTGCCCTAGGTCTGGTTCCATTGTTTCAGAAATACAAAGTCCTTATCTCCAGCAGGTAAAACAACACTATTTGAGAAGGTAGGCTCTCTGGGCCAATATGCCTGAGACATATTCTTTAATTTTAATACACTGGTTTTTCTACCTATAGAATGGACTTGATCTCAATACTACCTTGTGGTTTATTGTGAATATTAAAGGGTATGGTAGTTTTTAAAAAAAATGACCTGAGACTCAGCAATACATTTTCAATAATCATACGTACTACATTTGCAACAAATGTTGAAAATAATCCTGACAGGAAAGCCTCTGGTACAAACAACCTTGCCACCCCAGTGCTGTGGGACATGTCCCATACTCCTGCCAACCATTGCACCCGATGCAGACTGTATACTGAGGATCCTGAAGGACTACCAGTATACCCGGGTCCTGACTGGAGATTCAGTGTGGTGGGCCCAGATAGTTAGTGATTACTATCACCAGAATACTCCCTAGTGCCTACAGGAAGGAGTTTTTATTGACCAATCATCACGATCTAGTCAAATGGAAAATCAGAGGGAGCCCCTTTCAAGTGTTTACTCAGCCCCTTTGAGCTGCACTATGAGAAGGACCCTGATCCACAGCAACAAGTCCCAAGTCCTAACTTTAAGCTATGTGTCTTCTCTCTTTCTCATTTTTACCACCAAGAGAAAATACATAAATAAACCACAAAGCCTTTATCAAAACAATGTGGGAACAGCAGTGTTTGGAAATTAAATTTATAGTAAACGTCATTAATAAAACAACAATTCCTGCTTCAGGAGATGTGTGGACATTATCATATTAAAGACGCCAGCACAGGAGACACCTTTCCTTGGTCTGTAGCTCTTCTGAAGCCATAGCTGAGAAACTGCTGGAAGGTTTTAGTTGGGTGTGGATACTCTTTGGCAGTTTGTATTTGTTTCCTGCATTGGTACATTGTCTTAATGTGGTGCTGAGGATAGTCTTAAACTCCAGGCTGAAGCCATCCACCAGCCTCAGGCTCAGATTCTTGAAGAGTTTGGACTAAGGCATGCATCAAGACTGCTGCGGACAATCCCTGTAGGTCAGGGCCAAGTTCCATTCTTCCTAGAGGGACAAAGCATTGACTCCTTCTCTTAGAAACTCATTCGTCTCAAGAGTACAGTGAGGTTGGAATATAGCATTGATGCATAGCTGAATCTACCCTCTGGGAGCCAGACAGCAACCTCTCAGATTAGGATCACTGACTTTGTGTTTCTCTCATCTGCCCTCAAAACATGTATTTTGAGAATTTTCAAGATCAGTCATTTTTACCACCCCAGTACCTATGAGGGTCTGGAGAAGCATTGTCTAATGGAAAGAAAAGCTTTGACACTTGGCTCTATCAACTGTTGATTAAAAAAAATTAAATGAACTTTTAATTTTCTGTCTTCTATAAATATCTCAGAACTTCATGGGGGTCATCCACCTTTAGCCAAACTACAGCTAAGCTTGTGAAAATGTAACACAAGAAGTCTTAGAAGGTACAAACCACATGACATGCAGTTGGAAGAGGGTGTGGAGGTGGAGTAGTGGATCTGGGTGGAGTTAAGGGGAGGAGCAGAGATGAAGATATCAAAATTCATTGTATGCATGTTCTCAAAGAATTAATAAAAACAGCTCTTTGATGTACATAGATGAAAAGTAAAGATAATTTCATATATATATATATATATATATATATCCACAATAGTATACAACATCTAAGAAAGTTGACATTACCTTGTAATGATGCAACACGGTCCATCAAGAAGGCTTAGTGGGTATAGGCATTGCCACCTAGCTTCACAACCCAAGTTTTATCCCTGAGATCCACAAAGAAGAAGGAAAGAACTGACCCTGGAAATTTGCCCTCTGACCTCTACTTTCATGCTGTAGGGTATGCACATGCACAAATATACATAGGCACTCACACCTACACATATACATGTGTATTTATCTGTATAAACTTATATAAACAAAATAAGTAAATAATATAATTAAAAGTAGCCCAACACACTGTTCATTTCATATTACTTCTAATGTTAAATTTAACTCTGTATGATAGAAGATATTTTCCATTAAAACATTAAAAAGTAGTAGTGTGTATTTTTCATTGTGTCTTGCCTAGGAACATGTAAGTTCTGGAAGCCCCTCCCATGGTGGTGTCACATGTAATTAATTAAGATGGAAAACAACACAATATATATATATATATATATACACACATACATATTACATATAAATATATACACCAGATATAAACACTTAAATATGTTTTCCTCTTGATAAAGTCCCTCTTTTGTGATACTTTGAGATGGCTTAAGTATCCTATGATCACTCCAAATCTTTACTCAATGATTTTAGCACTTCTTCATAAGGCTTAGCTAAATTGGTTGTTACACTGGTGCGTTAACATTCCTACCCAGGGCATGAAGGATGTCACTTACCTGAAGATTTCTACTTGCTTCTACAGGTCTAGTCTCTGGGTTCTAAGACAGATTTTGGGTGTGCTCACTGGAACACCAATGCCTCAAGATGCTCCAGGAAGAAAGAGCTAGGGAATATAATTCAGCTGTGTTTAAATCATGAACAGATCCTGATTGAAAGCCAACACTCCAGATACTTCTGAACATTTTTACACATTACTCTAACAGTGAGGATCCTGGATTCTGTATATCCACCTGCTCATTCATTTCCACCACCTCAAATTGGACCAACCCACCAGCAAACAGTGGACTTAAGTTAGGAAGAATATGTTAATTTCTGTGCACTAAGCTGTGTGCTGCTGAGGATATGCAGTCAAAATATTGTGTTCAAACATTCAGAGTGTCTATCTATATGATCTTAGAATTAATTTGATAGCCAATTAAAGTTCTTTTAATTTTAAGGTTTTCCTCCTTCTATGTTTTGAAAAATAAAAGTTACTGCTTATACCATGCAAATCAGTTGCTTCTTTAAAAAAAATCAACATTGTATTTTACAAAGGATTCATTCTGAGAAATAACTGCCACAATCTTTCTTCTATTGTATTCTTCAGCTCACATCTGAACGAATGACATTTTAAATATAAAATACCACATTTTATTATTTATTTTCTATTCAGTGTTGCTGTTGCTTGTATATGTTTATGTTTTTAGGCCTGACTACTTGATATTAGATAACCAATTAGGAGGCTCATCTCTGGGGAAGACTAGTTCATCTCTCTCTCTCTCTCTCTCTCTCTCTCTCTCTCTCTTTCTCTGCAGAAGTTGATTGACCTAGAGGTGGAGCCTTGTGAGATTTCCCTATCCATGTTAGTATGCCACTTGGTACTGTCATTGTACAGGTTGTTGAGATTTCATGGCTGCAGCTCCCTGTTATATACGGAAGATGCTATTTCACATCAGGTGTCCTGACACTCTGGCTCTTACAATCTCTCCCCCCTTACCTAGGTGTTCCCTGAGCCTTAGACATAGGGGTTTGTTGTAGATATATCAGCTGGGGATGATCACCATGACCAGTTATTTTCTGCTTTTGGACCAATAGGGTCTTTATCAGCCATAGAAATAAACTTCTGTGAGGGATAAGAGCTCAATTTACATCTAACCTTTATTTTTTTTTCATTTCTATTTTACATACTCTATTTAGCAAAAAAGTAAATAATTTTCTTCTTCCTCCTCTTCCCAATCCTTCTAACCTTCTCCTTACCTTCTTCTTCCTCCTTCTTCCTGCTCTCTTCCCCTTTTTTCTCACCCTTGGTCCTCCCCACAGCCCCATTGAACCTGAAGCCTTCCACATGTCAGCGCTCAAGGTTACCTTTCCCTTCTGTGCATTTTGTGTTTAAAATATGGAATAAGGTTTACTTCACCTGTGCTTATGTTCACTTTCTATCCTAGGACACACTCCATATCAAAAATTGCCCATTCTGTTAAGAGTTTCATGGTGCTTCATGGCTGTGTGGATAGATGTGCCTAAGTGTCTAGTCATTTCAGTTAGTTGCTATGACCTACTTTTTTTTTTTTTTTTCATCTGGGTCACCTTGTTCCCCTCCATTTCAGGTATCATGTTTGCTGGTTGATTGGTTGCTTGTTATAAAGAGGCGCACTGTAGTCACACTGCAGCCAACAGCCTGGTGTGTATGTTGTTAGGTGTTTGTGTAAATGTATCTTCAGGTAAATTCTTCACGGTAGGATGCTGAAGTCAAAGGGTAAATGCGCCATCAATTAAGTTCTCCTTCAGAGAGAGAAGCCCTATCATTTTTTTCATTTTCACAGGCAATGTGTACTGATTTAATCTTCACACCAAATATTAAAGAACAAGCAGTATTTTCCCTATTGTATAAGAGAATGTAATTTTAACAATACATAAAAATGCAATTGATAAGTAACAGTATAAAATATATTAACATAATTGATATTTAATATGTTTAACCACGTATAATAAGTATATTATCCCAATGTGGCAAAACAGGCTTAAACTCAAATGCTTTCACGTAAGGAAAAGTACCATGGTTCAGTGCCTTAATGTTGTGTACATTTCTAACGAGCCTCCTCACCTGGTTTCTGAGGTTGCAATAAGCCAGAAGGGGGATGCATGTTGCCAGGGATAGCTACACCTGCACGAACAAGGGGTAGCAGCTAAGGCCTGCAAGGAGAGACAGTGTAATAGGAAATAAAAAGAAGGCATATGGAATGCAGTGCAGAGCCAGACCGTAAGGATAAAAGCTATGTACCTTGAGGTCCTAGCGACCTCGTTCCACCTCCGCTTACTGCAGTGTAGAGACTACGAAGATGACCTTGCATTGCTGTGAGTAGAAGGGAGAGGTTCAGTGATGCTCTTGCATATGCCACAGTTGAGTTAGGCTTGGTGCTCATGCTCTTGTTCTTGTAGTCCATTGCCAAGCACCATGGTGCATACCATTGTTAGTCAGGTGAGGAATTCACACATTTCTAAGTATTACCTTTGTGCCTTCCCCTGACCATGTGGTATGGACGCCCAGAGCTGGCTAAAGCCCCTCTGATACCCTTCCCAGCTTTCTCTGTCTCTACGTCATACTTTACATTTATTCTTTAGTGTATTATCTCTCTCTCTCTCTCTTTAAAGGAAAATAAACTTGGTGAAAACAGAGACTTCATTTTGTTCTTGTCCCTGATGGATGTTTCCTAGTAATAGGAGGGATGCTGGTCTATAATGTGTGCTCATAAACCATTGGCTTAGTGAATGAGTTAATGAATTAGTACATGACATCAAAGTTCATGCCCCTTTCATGATACCATTGTTCATGAATGGTCATGATTTCATAAGTTGGGGGCTTATATGGGTATAGTTAAACCTCTCTTATCCTGGCTTGCTAAAGCTGACCATTGGTAGCTCTTCTTGCCTCCAAGTTCAGTAACACATTCTCTGCTTGAAATCAACCGTGATTGGAAAATTCACAACATAAAATTTTGAAAGCAAATTATTCTTTTCTTTCTAGAGAGCTTGTGGCAAAAATATTTAGTAGCATACCAGTAACTTCCTCAAGTAAAGGTTGTAGTTGATATCTCGAGCTACAGAGATTCATCTAGAAGAAATATTTTCCTTCCAATAAAACAAGAAAATAGGAGAAAATTTAAATGTTTTTCCAAATTTTCTCTGTGAATGAAAAAAATTTTTAAAAAGAAAGATAAAAGGAAAGAACATCCACCACACTAGGTGTAGTGGAGGAGAAAGTTTATTGTAGATTAGAGAGAGAGAGAGAGAGAGAGAGAGAGAGAGCATAGCCAGAGGCAGAGACATCTGGGAGACTCTAGAGTGGACATGTCCAGACTGAGCTGGACCATGTGAAGAGAAGGAAGTTGGGAGAAGAGAGAGTCAGGCCAAGACACGAAGAAGGTAAGGGTCGACGGAAAGACTAGGTAACCAAAAATGGCTGGATTATACAAGGAAGGGCAGCCCAGTCCCTGGGCTGGAGAAGTTTAGGGTATCAGACAGGGTATTCCA
The DNA here is from genome assembly GCA_907164525.1 of Lophiomys imhausi. Taxonomy (NCBI): domain Eukaryota; kingdom Metazoa; phylum Chordata; class Mammalia; order Rodentia; family Muridae; genus Lophiomys; species Lophiomys imhausi. Next base: position 2,635,877 of record CAJQZJ010000520.1, on the reverse strand, counting down.
GCCATACCCTGTAACAGGTAGGGTCTGAGGGATGCGGGGTCCCTCTGGGGACAGGCAGGTGCACATTGATATATTAAATAGTAACCTCAGCCATTTCTCTCGAGTTTGAGATCTAACACTCTATAACATTCATTTACACACACTGGTGTTTCCTGAAGTCTTTGCTGAGCAGTTTCGATTTTTAAGTTAGTTCCCAGCCTCTATATAAGGAGCAACCAACTGGTCAAGCAGGCAGACAGACACCTGAAATAGAGGTGAAAATGTCGCCGGAATGAGGAAAGGAGAAGCCCCAGCTTCCCAGTCCATGGCTCTGAGCTTTCCCATGGACAACATTTATGCTTCCCATTACTGCCTCCAAAATTCTCCATGGTTAACCCATTTTTACAGACATGTAAATGGAAAAGATGGGGAAAAAGAGAGGAGGAGAAGGCCCAGGGCAGACAAGATGGGGTGGGACAGAAAGGGAAGGAAACAGACAAGGAATGGAGGAGCTTTGATTGACAACAATCTGTTCTTTTTCCCATTGAAATGAAAATCCCCCTTAAATTGCCACCTGACTTTAAAGCATAAGAAAACATGTGGTTTAATTACAGTGAATTTACATGAACCTACTGACAAGAAGCACAGCTAAAATTAGCAAGTTCAGTGTGCCTTTTTTTTTTAAGAGAATGAAATTATAAAGTAATTAACCTTTGTTGTAGAACTCTGTCAAGAGGATGGAAAGTTCCATGCTGTGACAGAAGAAGAAGTGAAATTGTGGACAAGGAAAATGTGGGTTCATTAAAGAATTATACAGAATTAAACAACAACAAAAAAAAATGGACGGAGGCACAGAATTCAAAGATATGACAAAAAGAAATCTTTGAGCACAGCAGAGTCTTTTTAGAGAGAAGAGAGAGAGATCCAGTTTTATCAAATGGAAGTCATCCTACTACAATGTAAAGGACATCCTGACCTACAGAGGCAGTAATGGGGTGGGAAGGACAAGCCCTGGCCTGAGGCTGAATCATCATGACCGTGGCTGTGACACCTGGCAGACATAATCTCCTTTCAGCCTCCAAAGTACAAACCCACAAGGTGACAGGAAAAAGGGGCGCATGCTCAGAGGCAGGAGGATGTGAGCTATGTGCAGCTCTTTCTCACCTTGATAGGACCAACTTGTTTAAGTTGTATATATTCTCAGCATGTGAGTCTCCCTATATGTAAGATAGACCAATAGTACCAGCAGGCTTCTAAGACAGAGTAGGCAGCAGTTGGTCAGGGATGCCCATTTGGTCAGAGAATAAGAAACTGAGTGCTCATCCCTAAACAGGACATCTTCATCACTATCACTACCCAACTCACACCCTCCAACCCCTCCCAGGCTCAGGGAACATCAAGGAAGAATCAGAAAGAAGGTAAGAGCCAAAGGATGGGAAGGGATGGTGTGACGTGCTATCTTCCAGATATGGCAAGGCTACCACACTCATGAACTCACAGAAGTTCTGGTTATCTGTACAAGATCAAGCTAGCTAGCTTTCTGACATTAATGGGAGAGGTGGCACTCTCTAGGACACATCTCTTACAAAAGTGCTATCAGCAGTTGATAGCTGATGTGGGAAGGATGATCATTCTCCTGTGAAGGCATCGCCACTGCTAGGTTTCCATAGGTTTCCTATGGCTCTACATCCATATGGTGAAAAAAGAAGAGAGGACAAGGAGAGAAGGAGGCATCAGCAGTGGCAGCATACTAAAGTTATGAGGAACTTTAAAGTTAAGAAATATGGGAGGAGTTGGATGGGGAAAGTAGGAGTGTGGTCATATTTCATTGTATACATGTACAGAATTCTTAAGAATATAAAAAGAGTATGTAACAAAGATATACTCCACAGATGTCTGCACATAATGGTCTCAACTGTGCTAAGTGGAGTTAGCATCAGACAGAGAATATAACTCTTGATTGGAGAAAGCCAGGCCAAAAAGTCTTCTGTAATTTCTCCTCACTGAAGCCAGAAATAACTTTGAAACAGCCTCTAGCCTTTATTTAATCCAGTTTACAAACAACTCAACTTGATCATGGCCTTCTCTGTTTCACTCCTTCAAGTTCTGTAGCTATGAAACCTCAACTGCACTGGAATGGGCATTTCTCCTTCATGAATTCCTTCCCAGATTACTGGTCAATTATGCCAGTCGCTGTCTTCCATCCCTTCTCAGCATTTCAGCCTGGCTCTCATTTTGATGTACATATGACACTTGCTCCATGGAATTCAGAGCTCCTTGCCTACCTAGGGACCTCCTTTTGTAGTTGACCACATAACACTCTTCCACTTGCTCCAATTGAAGCCAGGAACACTCATGGAATGTGTCCTGAACACTGTCCAGAAACAGCACTATTTCCCTGGTTAACTCTTTCTTTATACTCTCCTATCCTCTTCTTCAGACCTCCATCACATCCATACTGCCTCAGATAGTTGATAGCCTTGCTGTCCATAATACTAAGGAAATTGAAGACATTGGATACCTCTTGACCCACATAATGCACATAAAGCCCACATTTTTCAATCTTCCGTCCTGTTTGTGTGGATAAAATATTTGTCTTCTAAGTGAAGACCAATTTCGGTACTTAATGTGCCAAATCTTCCTTCTCTTTGCCTAATGGAAGTCATTACTCTGTTGATAGTCTACTCTCTACCCTACAGCAAGATTTCCCTCTATAACTGATCATTACACTTTACATAGAAACTTCATTTCTGTCATCCACAACAAAAGCAAGATTTCCCAGTCTTACCTTCTCTTCCAATTACTGTTCCATCCACTCTCTCCCATATATCCATTTTCCCCTTCTGAATTTCTTGAACACACCCAACCAAAGCAGCTCAAACCCATACCCTTTCTCTGATACAGTTCTTTTGAAGTCACCCATTGACTTGCTTTTTCTGCTCTTGTGATAAAATACTGTGATGGAAGCTACTTGACAGACAGGCGGTTCATTTTGGGCTCACTCTTGTAGGTAATGACCCATCATGGCAGTGAAGCCACAGCAGCAGGATCTTGGCCTAGGGAGTAGTGTCAGGCCAGCAGGAATAGGAAGACAGACCTTCCTACCTCAATTAACCTAATCAGGGTGATCTTCCATATGCACATCCAGAAGTCCATCTTCTAGGTGGTTCTAGATCTCACCAAGTTGTCAATTGAGTTTAAATCCTGTGATCTTCATAAACTCTCAATCATCATTATTCCAAGAGTTAGATTGTATTTATCCAGCAGTCATGGTTGGGCATGGTTGGCTGTTACATCCTCTTTAAATCTCCTGTTCCCTCTTAGCTTCCAGGTTATCACACACTGACATCCTTCTCCCTCAGTAACTTCTTTTCTCTCATGGATTTCTTTTAAACATTTCAGCTATATTGATTTTTTTTTGAGATGCTTTGCAGTCATTTTTGTACCAAAGGTTGGCCAGACCTAGGAAACGGGCCCCGTAAACCATGTAGGTCTCTTTGGCAGCTATTTCATTCTGCTGTTGCAGCAGGAAAGTATCCAGCAATAATATATACATGATTAGGTGTGATGATTTTCCAACAAAATTTTATTTACAAAGGCAAGCAGCCTACTGGACTTGTATCAAGGGCCACAGATTGCTGACTATGGATGCATTTATTTACCTAATTATTTCTGATCCCTTGGTTTTAAAATCCACACACAAGCTAACAATTTTTCTAATTGATGTCTCCAGGCCAGACCTCTCCCCAGCCTTCCAGAGTGATTTATTCACCTGCTAGCTCAACCTCCTCACGTACATTGCTCTGGTCCTTTGGAATAAGGCATCCCACACAGATAGGGGTGGTCATCGCTCAACCAACACCAACATCCTTCTCCCCACTGTCTTCTCTATCTTAATTAGTAGCACCTTTGTTTTACTAGTGGCTCAAGCCAAAATCCTTGACTCCTCACTTTTGTCGGACTGAGACTCTGGGCTGCACAGCACAAGGGACCCCCTTCATGTTATGCTTCTGTAATTGGAGCTCCCGGCTTTGTGCCAAGCAAAAGTTTAGTTCACTCTCTACAGCTGACTCCTCAGCATAATCTCTTAGCTCCGCCTTCAATACAGTAGCACAGATACATTGAACAACGTGCCCCACTGCATGCCCGCAGCCTCTGCTGCTGGGTCTCGGGTTTCAGACACTGTGATCACCAGTGTGGATTGTAGTGAGCAGTTACTTACTCCTCAGCCCTGGTCTCTGCATGCTTTTCTCAACAATACAGCCAGAATTATTATTTTTTTTAAACCATGAAGATACACCAGCCTTCTGCTCTAACTCTTGTGATCTTTCTCATGTTATTGAGATGAAATGTTCTCATGGCATATAATGTCCCAAAGTCACCAGGAGTCCCAATTTTGTTTGTTCTGACCTCATCTCCTACTTCTTCTGTCTCACTTGATGAATCCAGTTGTTGACTTCAAGTATACCAAGTGTGTCCCTCCCTCAGGGCCTTTGCATTTGTCATCTTCTCTGACTAGAATGCCCTTCTACCAAATAAACAGGGCTATCCCTTTGACCTTTGTCAACTCTTCATTCCTGTTTAGAGCTCTACTCAGCCAGTTTCATTTAAATGTGGAAACCTCTTACATGACACTTTGTCTCTCTTCTCTACTTCTTATACCCATGTAGTATTTATCAGCTGAAACACTGCATTTACACTTTACCTTTTATTATCTATTTTCTCCTAAATAGAATGCACTCCACAGAGACAAGGGTTTCCTACATATTTTGTTTACTATTATAATGCAGATACTTAGAACAGTACCAACTAGATAATGTGCTCACATAAATATGCTATCAAATCAATGACTCCTCAGTCCTAGGAGACAAAATAAAATTTACATTTATTTACTAAAGAAATCAGAAGACCCTTGTAAGAGCTGTTTAACATCCTCAGTAAGCTATGGGAAGATGCAGCGTTTGCAGTTAGAATATAATATCAGTCTGGAAAGGGAGATTGAGGTAAAGACATCATTGTAGATGGAAAAGGCTGGAATTGGATCTGCAGAGTTCCAAGTGTGGTATCCAGTCTCTACTAGAGCAGCTCTTGAGGGAATGCAGTGGGATCCTAAGGAGGATCCGCACAGGGTACTTCCTTTGTGTCAGAGGATGAGAGCTCTTTCTGCAAGCTGATGTCTTGGGAATAAAAAAGGAAAGTATCATCTTCACTTTTCCTGTTGCTGTGATGAAATACTGAACGACAAGAACTTAAGAAGGAAGGGTCTATTTTGACTTTAGCATCATAGCAAAGAAATCAAGGCACCAGGGGCTTAACCCAGGTGGCTACATTGTACAGTCAAGAGGGGAGCAATAGGGAAATGTGTTCTGCTCTCTTTCTTCTACATCTTGTCAAGGTGAGCCTTGAGAATGACCATTGCAAACTGGAAAGGACTTCAGCAGGAAGTTGGCATTGGAAAGACAGCCCAATTTAGATGAAGTACAGTGTTCTGGACACTCCAAGTGTCCCTCTCCAAACATCTAGAAAGCCTTTCTGTAGAGAACCCTCCTCCTATCTGGTTATTTTTCTAAATGTTCTGAGTGTATCCTCACAAGACAAGCTGAATCTTTGTCTGGCAAAATAATGCATGAGTGTGTCCTGTTTCTTCCCTTTCTCTCTGACTGAAAGAAACATAAAATGGCCTCATTCACTAATAGAATGACCCACAAATCCAGACCACCTGTAAATATCCCCACTTCTGATAATACCTATTACCAGGCTCATAAACACAAATTTCTGGACAGATAAAAAGATTTCTGAACTGCATTTTAATTAAGAAGGAAAGGATCTGATATTGCAAAGCAAGGGTCTCCAGGAATTAGGGAGAGGGAGACTTTTTGTTGTTAGATTTAGAAAACAAATGTTAATATCAAGTCTTAAAAATAACTAAGTAAACACTGGTATGGAATATGTCCTTGGAGTGGAAATTAACATTGTAAAGACATGATTCCCCCCACACTGATCTTTTAAAAGAGTTCAAAACTGTTTGCTAGATGTCTGGTTAAGGAACAAAACTCTATAAATAAAAGCAAGGTCATGGAATGAAGTTCATTAGAATGAAATTAATGAGATGTTTATTTGTTTTATCCACTTGTACAGAGTTAATTTCACACACAAAAATGAGTAAAATGGTTTTTAAAAGATATTAAATATAATTTTATACTGTTTGAAAATTACGTGACATGGAAACATTTCTTGGAAATATTTTTAAAACCTAGTAAAGAGAAAAAAAATCTCATATAGCTATATAATACATTCAGAAATAGTTTCAATGGCTTAAATTTTTTAAATGAATAAGAAGTTTAACGATTTAAGTTTGACTTGGTTTTCACATGTGTGATCAGATCATCACTAAGGATTTTGTATTCCCATGTTACTCACAACTCTTCAAAGACAGAAAATACCATAAACCTCCTGCCCCAATATGATGTGACCATAACCTTGACTTCCACGCCAGAGTCTTAGAAGTCTCCTTCCAAGTTTGCAATAAGAAAGAAAGAAATTAGGTGTAGATATAACATATTCATATAACACTATATGAATAAAACGTTTTTGAGGAAACCAACATTGGTTAAACTTCGCAAAATCTATTTATATAATTCACTACATTAACACACTAAGAGGGAGGAAGAGGAAGAGGTGTATTATTACTAAAATAGATTCAGCTAAAGCCCAGCATGATTTCTAAACAAAATTTCCTTGAATATGAGGAATAAAATGGACCTTTTAACCTGCTAAATGATAACTACAAATGACCTACAAACACCACATGCAAGGATAAAAGAATAACATTATTATCTTTAAAATTGGAAAAACACATGCCTGTCATTATTCTCATTAAATACGGGATTGGTGACCCTAAAAGACAAAAATAAAATGAGTTAAAAGATTGGAAAGAATAAGGCTGTTATTAGATACAGATGCCATGATTATTATAGATAATCAAAAGAATTCTGAGTACAAATATTAGAATTAAAGTTGACATATTTCTCAAGATATCCACATTGAACAACATATTTATTTTTTATTCATCTAACAAGAATATGATATTTTTTAAAGATACTGTTTATATTTTCAATAAAAACATGTACAAAGGACATTAAAGGAGCCTCTCCCAAAGAGGTACATTATGCTTGTGATGGGAAAATATAATATTATAAAGATAGGATAATATAAAACTCTTCAAGGTATTACAATGAAAAAATTACATGCTAATCCAAAAATATATTTATACTAAGAAAAGATGGCTAGTTAAGACAGTCTTGAAGATGAAGTTTAATATTACATGATTTTTAATATATATATATACATATATATGTGTGTGTATACATATAATCTATACATATTATGTATTTATATATAACACCTATACATATTATATAAAATATAATATATAATACAATGCACATATATAATATATATAGATGTTTGCTTACCTGTATGTCTATACACCATGTGTGTGCAGAGGCCAGAAGATGATATTTTGTTTCTCCTGAGACTAGTTACAAATGGTTCTGAGCTACCATATGGGTACTGGGAGTTGAACCCAGGTCTTCTGGAAAAGTAACCAGTGCTCTTAACCACAGAGCCATCTTCCGTCCCTTGTTTTCTGTATATTTTGACATAACTATTCATTAAAAAATGTGATGTTCATACATCATTGGTCTAAAAGAACAGCTAAACAAAATAGAACTAAAAGCTCATGCTTAGTGAGAATGTGGTAGGATGGCAGTAAGTCAAACAATTAATTTTAGTAAGTGATCCTAGACTGCAAATGTGCATTTCCTAAAGGTCATTTTATCAAGAGCATAACTTCCAAACTTCATAAGCTTTTAAAAATATTGTTGGATCTGGGAGTGGTGATGCACACCTTTAATCCCAGCACTAGGGAGGCAGAGGCAGGCAGATTTCTGTAAGTTCAAGGCTAGCCTGGTCTACAAAGTGAGTCCAGGACAGCCATGGCTACAGGGAGAAACTATGTCTCAAAAAACCAACATCTATATATTTTCTTGAACCTTGGAACAGAGAAAGTATCTCTTCAATATTACTATTTTGGAGGTTTTCTCAGAAGCCAAATTTACAGTAAGTATTTGGATGGACACATATGTAGGAGGTCACACTGGGCACAGAGAGGGAGGGACAGGGACAAGAAGGAATCAGGGAAACACATATGAACCAGTAACTCCATCAAACACTGGGTTTTAGAACACTGACTTTTGAAGTGTAGACCACACACAAATACTGAATCATTCATTCTTTCTTCATGAGAGGTGGGCACAAACACACATGAGTGTTTTACAAAAAGAAATGGTTTTTTCATTGATTTTTAAGTGTCACTTTTAATTTTTAATTTTTTCCCAGTGAATCATACTTAAAGTATTTTATTATAGTATCAGTCTACCATGGGTTGAAAATCATCTTTATCATCCCCACTGTCACCACCACCACCACCAATCCCCCCAACACAACACACACACACACACACACACACACACACACACACACACACACACACAGAATTTGTGTTTAAGACTTTAGATAGAGGCAGTAGAATGGAGTTACCAAATCAGTGGTGAGGAAACATGGATTTCCATTCATCAACTTCCTTTCTTTCATGACTGACGGATGTTTTAAAATTTAACTAACACTTTTTACTTCCCCTGTGTGGTGACCACGGTTATTCTGTTATTCCTATGGCCTAAGGTAAAGAGAAAGTGAGGTGTTTGAGAGGATACGTTGTTCAGTATGATGGGGGTGTCTACTACTGTTTGCCTTTTTCTCTTGCTCTCATACAAAAATTGAATGCCCCTGATAAATTCAACTATATTAAAATTAATAACTGATCTATATCTAAAAGCAAATACAAGACATAAACTGAGAGATTTCTTGAGTTTTGGTTTTGGTTTTGGTTTTGGGGGGTTTTGTTTGTTTGCTTTGCTTTGTTTCTGTGCAAATATTCTTTCCCTGAGCTGAAGCCTAGCCCTCAGAGAGTTTTTTTTTTAATAAAACACTTTGTATTATGAAACAAAGGAATGAGTAAATCAAAGAGGAAATATAGCCAAGAAGTATTAAGAGATGCTCAGCTCATTTAATAAATAGGTAAGAACAGATAGAAATTTCTGGAAAGTGTCACTTTGCACTTCCAAGTGGCCTAGACATTCAAAGATGATCAAGTCAAGTACTTTCTAAGGATATAGAAGTGTGGGAACTTACAGAACCTAGCATAAAAGAGTCTGAAATGATGGCACCACTTTGGAAAACAATTTGACATTACTCAGGACTTCTTTAGACTGATAAGCTCTTTGGTCTAGCTGTTCCTGTAAAAATAATTAATTAAATTGTTTAACAGTATTTATATTAATGTTAATTGATTGGAGGCTATTAATCCTTAGCCAGCCATTATAAATGAGTACACACAGACACCATGTGGATTTTAACAAGCCTTGACCGGAACTGAGCAAACTTGGCCCACCTAAGCTAGCTCTTAATTCTATTACCCAAATATGACCCAATATGTACATACATCCCCCTTGGACTGCTATGCTGATGTTCCTGCCCATGTGGAATGTGTGTGTGTCCTCCTTCTTCCTGCTCCTGGCTGGAATAAACTAATCCTCTGTGTAAAGCACAGGGTTCCTGTTCTAATCTCAGGACTTCCTATACTCTTTCTGCCCAGCTAATTGGTCATTGGTGACTTTTATTAACCAATCAAGAGAATGCCTCAGAAGGGGCAGTAACCAGATCTCAGCATTGAAATCAGCCTATCAGACCTTCCCTAACAGTTCCTAAGTACAACTTGGCAACTATGGATGCTCTGGGAGGAATAGTCAATCATCCCTGGATGGAGCTGAAAAAAGAGACTGTCCAAGCAGTGGATGGTGCTGTAATGAGAGAGGGATGACTACCAGGTACCACCTCAGAAAGCAGGCATCCAGAGCATTTGCCAGTTTTAGACTGTCCACAAAAAGAGCAGAACACACCTGCAGCAGGTCTGACTGGCTCAGAATGAAACAGCAGCCTTGGATGTGGAAACTCTCTCAGTGCCGACCAGGACTAGTGAGGTACATCCCAAATGACAGAAGATAAAAGCAGGATTGTAAATAGGTAGGACCTTGAAGATGAGCTAAAGTCTCTGTCTCTTTTATCAGAAGATTCTCAACTGCAGCCAGAAGGCTTGAGTCCACCTCAGTCAAGTTTGGTATATATTCAAACAGATTCAAGAAAAATGTATATATATATTCATGTGAGCCACACACAAAAGAGGACCAACTGGAAATAACTCTATGTTCAATCTGAAGTAGAATGATAAGATAATGCTTGAAAAAATGACAAATTCATGAACTGAAGAGGAATAAAACAAAGCTGATGGACTTCCAAATGTCCTAGAATGATGAATGGAAGTCTATGAAAAGAAGGGAAGAAAGTAAAACTAAATAACCTATCGTCCTGGGGCACATGTACATATTGATGACTCCAAATAAGAGTTTAGGATGATTAACAAAAAAAAAAAAAATTCTGTCGTACCTTTTGTGTTTATGTTGGTGGTAATGGGAAAAGAAGGAACTATTGATAAGACGGACAAGCGAGGAACATCTTTCTTCTTATACAGTCAGCATGTGGTTATTTTATAATCATTCTGTAAACACAGCCAACTTTTATATATTTTTAATGCCAGGCAAAACAAAAGAGAAGATTTTTAATATGATGCAAAACAAGAGGAAGAAAGTAATAAAATTATGAAAATGCAATTAGTAGAAAACAACAGAAATTCCGTAGTTTTAATCAGGGGACACAAATAGAAGTATTAATGAAGGAAGATTTAAATAGTGTTACTTAGTAGAAGGACCCGTGGTTACAGAGATGTCTTTTGCCCTCAAAAAAAAAAAAAAAATAGAGAAAAATGAAATTGCAAGAAGCAATTCTGTTGGAATATCTTTTAAGTCTTATGAAATTATTACTAAGTTCTTCTGACTACTTTTTTTGACACAAGGTCTCATGTAACCGTGGTTACTCTCAAACGTGTTATGTAGACAAGGTGACTTTGAGCCTCCTATCCTCTCACCTCCTCCTCCCGATCACTAGGATTACAAGTAGGTGTTCTTCTTGAAGAATAAGTGAGTAACCACACCCCAGACACATTGGAAGGGAATAATAATGAAAGAGAAGACCTTGTTCTGCTAAGTATTAAAACATATCATCCCAAACTATAGGGACATACTGTCAAGGTATGACTCAGTGAGGGCTGAAAACATATGCCAGGGTATAAAATAAGACATTGTGGAAAGATGGCATTTTAAATCATAGTGGAAAGTTTTCACTGGCCAAGTAATTGTCCCAAGAACATTGTAAGGAATTATGAGTAAATTTCTACCATGTGCAATGTAGAAAATAAATTCCAGACAGTATTAGGTATAAAAAGAAAAATGGCAGTAACATAAAAATGTCATAATAATTCCTCATTGGCATTTTTTGTTTGCTTGATCTGTGATGAGAACGATTATCTGCCTTCAGCTGGAAAGACAAGGTAGCCTAGTTCCACTAGCTTGAATTCCACCATCTTAATCTCCATCAGATAAACCCTAGTCCATCTCCATCCCACAAACTTTTCCACCAAGTAACCTGCTACCCACCAGGGAGACCCTCTTCCACTAGACATACCTTCCCCATGTTCAGATAAACTTTCAGATGAATCAGTAGAAACCCCATTTCTCTCTTCATTTACACTGTCTACTCCTCAATGATTAAGCCATCTCAACTCTCCCCAGTTTCTTGCACTGCTGAAAGACAGATTATCACCCACTTCTCAAGAAAAATTAAGCCATTAGGATACTGAAATTCCCTGCCTAAGAAGCTCCATCTGCTTGTCCTCTTTTCATCTCTCAAAGTGGGAAGGGGACTTATTCCCATCCATTCCTGCTTTTGTTTTTGTTTTTTATTTCAGGGTACTCCCAAGTCACCCCTGATCTCTTTCCCACCCTTCCAGCTTGTGGAACCTTTTGGTTTACTTTTGGCTAGCCTAGCCATGCAGTAACGCTCCCCATCTTTGGAAATGGACTTTGTTTTTGTTTGCCTCACTTCTTGCCTTCGTCGTCTTTTACATTTCCTTGCCCTTTATAACTCACAGTCTTTGCTCATACCACTTTGTCTTCCACTTCTTTTCTGTCCTCTCCAGATGGTGTTACACGACCAGTATTCATAAAGTATTCTTACTCTGCCCACAGGTGTTGGGACACTAGGTTCAATAGCTACTTCAAAGCCACTTCTGAGTTGACCATTCAGCCATATCCATCACTGCTAACCAGTCCCTTCTCCCTGACAACTCAACTTCCTGGTTTCCTTGGTTCTTCTCTCAACCCTGCTCCCTAGTGTCCCTATGCCTTTGTTTTCCTCTTTGCTGAGACAGTCTTCTCTTAGATGGGTCTGAAAGCTTTCCCCCTCTTCTCTATACGATTGCTTGCTGGACCTGTTCCCAAGACGTGATTGTGATTTCAGTATCCAAATACTGGCCTCAGTCTTGTCCCTCCAAATGCTATTCACCCACTCTGACTGGATGTTCTCCATATTCCTCAAGTCTAAGAAAAGCTGAGCTCACCAGCTTCCTCTCCAAAACGAGCATCCTTTAAGACCCTTCCCTGATGAACAGCAACCTCCTTTCCGAGTTTCATTTAGCGATGCTGGGGCCCTCACTGACACATCTTATCATCTTTGTTCTCATCTATCACCATCAATTCATGCTGGTTTAGCATGACAGAATTCTCGTACAGTTCATTTCTCTTCTATACTCCTTGCCCTGCTGCAAGCTAACATCCTTTGTCTTCAAAACAGCTACAGACTTCCTAACTGATTTTTCTCCTTCCACCTTTGACCTGAGAAAGCTATCCACCACACTCCCACTGCTCCTTGCCTTTACCCTAGATACCTCTACTTATCCATCAACACTGACTTACTTGCTATTCAATATCGTGGCTTGGTAACCTAACTTGTCTCTGTTTATTGTTTTCCTAGTATCACACACCTATACCTAAGAGTTCTGATAATAACTTGAATGGAATTATCTATGTGTACAGTTACTTAACATGTGTCTGCTCCCTAGATCAAAGGGAGGATTTAAGAGGATTTGACCACATTGCTCTTTTGTTATTTGTATATTCCTAATGTCAACAACAGTCCTCTGATCACATTAATTAAGACATATTTGCATAGATGGGGTGTAGGGGTTGGATGGATTAGATTTGGAAAATATATAGGAGTTTCTGATACTGTCTCTTAATTCGGGGCCTGAAGAGCATTATCAGCATGAAGTCAGCAAAAACAGGAAAGACTCAATAGACTAAAAAACAAGGTTGAAGTCAGGAAAACAGTCTTTGTTGTAGATTCTTTAACACACTTAGCAGTCCCTTTTCTGGATCTCTCAGATGCAGGTTCGTCAGGGTAGTTGGTTATTTTTTCTACTGGTACATGAGGCGACTGTGGAGACCTAGCTAGAAAAGAACTTGCCATTTTCTCAATTTCAGTCACCTGCCCTGTCAGAATTTTCTTAAGCTCCTCAATCTGCATTTTCATAATTTTTAATTGTGTAACAGACGTCTTCCTTATGACAAACCAATAAAATAAAAAAAAGTAAACAGCATAAAACATTCGGTCTGATTGAAAAACAGTGTAGAGGTCAGCAGTAAACATTGCCATATTGTCAACAACTGGCATCATAGTTTCAAAATCTGTAGTTTTTTCTATAGTTTTGAAAATAAAATTACCCATAATGCCTTACCACGTTGAGCGCCACCTGTAACCGAACTTTTAAATTATTATTTAACTTTTATTTATTTATTACTAAATTCACTTATAACAAACACCAACAATTTCTTAACTATTAATCCTATAAATTCCTACAACCCCTTTAACCTATCCACTAAACCTATTGATAATTATAACAACTACTTTCATAACCTTTTAGAATGATACAGTCTCTGGGGCAGGTCCTCAGTCGTCACGAACACAGTCTTTGTTGTAGATTCTTTAACACACTTAGCAGTCCTTTTTCTGGATCTCTCAGATGCAGGTTCGTCAGGGTAGTTGGTTATTGCAGTCTCACCTTAAATAAGGCTTCATGTTTTCTTCTCTGTGGGAGACCCCAGCCTTCTGCCGGCCAACTTACTTCTTTTAAATCAGGAACTCAGCTGCTCTGCCTCAGTCCTTAAAGCCAGGCACCGTTTCCTTTAGGACACTGTTTGGACAGATCAAACCCCTCTAGGCAAAAGCTGAGCCACAGGGTCCAGTCCTTGGCCTTTTGGTGTCTTGCTCAGGCTTTCTTTGCTCACCGGCTTCTTTCTGCTTCAGGGAGAGAGCTGGCCATCCATCAATGGCCAGCCCTTTTTTCAGCAGGACTCTTGGAGCTCTCTAGCATCAGGGGCCTCTTCTCTTCTGGGTTCTACGCACTGTCCTTAAATAGGAGGAACTCTGTTTCAGCTTAATTTGGGCTGCGCCCACTTAGCAGCTGAAAACAATGTCAGGCCAGATACTTTGTTTCTTCAAATCCATTAAATCTTTCCTGTTTTCCTGACTTCAACCTTGTTTTTTAGTCTATTGAGTGTTTCCTGTTTTTGCTGACCTCATGCTGATAATGCTCTTCAGGCCCCGAATTAAGAGACGGTATCAGAAACTCCTATATATTTTCCAAATCTAATCCATCCAACCCCTACAATGGGGAGGTAGTTAAGAAGAAGCAATAAGAATTTTGACTCATTTAAAAAGCGTCTACACACCTAAAAGCTTTAAAACAGCTTTTAAAAATCTTGAAAAAAAACCTATTTGTAAATTATGCAAAAGTAAGTGTGTCTTTAGCACCTTTGCAGGGGGATGGTAGTGACAGTTCCATATGACAAAGATGAGAAAAAATAAAGAAGTATGCAGGAAGATGAACACAGGGGTAGAGAGCATGTTCTCAAAAAAATCAATGCAAATGACTAATTAAAGTGAAAAAAATCTGTGCTTTACAATATTCTAAATTTGACACATTTACTTAATTGTTTAAATAGTCAGTGTGGGCAGAAATCAGGCCTAGGAATATTCTTCTGTTGGGAGCCCAGAATTATACAAACTTTCAGGGAGGCAAATTAGTAATATGTGTCAAATTCCCTAAAAATAAGATAGTTGATCTACTTAGGCCTTAGTAAATTAATTGCCACAAATTTGTCTTGAGGACATGAGCAACAACGTTGCATGCAGATTCTTTATAAGAATGATCACCAAGAAAGCTAAAATTATGAAATTTATAAGAACATGGGTGGACTGGAAAATATTATATTAAGTGAAGTCGCCCAGGCTCAGAGTTTCAAATATTGCATGATGTAAAGGAACTTTGGCTCAGGACCCCCGAGACAAAGTTCTTGCACAAAGGAGATTTATTTGCCTCAGACAGACAGAGGGCAAGGAATAAGAGACAAAGACAGGAGATAGAGGATGAGGGAGATGAGGAAAGGAGCAAGGGCATTTGTCCCAGGGGATAAAGGACCACCTCTGGATAAAAAGGAGACAGATGTGGCATATAGGCAAATAATAATTTATAAAGGTAAAAGGAGAAACCCCCATGTGGGTGAGGTATTTAATTTTAATTGAGCATGTTAATTAGGTTAGCCGAAGGGGGCTTTTGATGATTGGACTTTAATACTTTGGTAGCTGTACCTTGATAGTCAACCTTGGGAGTTGGAATTGGCCAAATAAGGGGATTTGGAGCTAGATTTAGGAATGTAATCTATGGTTTTTAGCAAGGCAGAGGGAATGGGGGAGAAGGGCAGGTCCTGCCAGAGCCGTTTTTGCTGTGCTCCAACTGGCTAGAGTCTCTTCACATGTTGTCTTTTATATATAGCTCTGAGCTTCTAATTTTTATCTGTTCATTTTTGTGGGAGTGAGCTTTAGGAGGAGTCTTGCTATTTGAAAGGGGCCCACGAGAGAAATACAGGCTTTAACTAAGGGGACTAAGGACGGGAAACAGAATACACATAGCATAGAGGTAGAACAGGGCCAAAAGGGCATAGGCGTAGCAGAGAAATGGGAGAAGGAGGTTCAGCAACAAAGAACATAGGAACATCTCGTAAGGAAACTTGTAGTTTGCATGGTAATTTAAAAAAGAATGCTTAACCCAGTGTTATCCATGATCATGAAAAATTCCAACCAGTTTTAACACTTAATAAAAGGGGACAGTTTCTATGGCCATAATGCAGTCATATTCCTCCAAGAGGCCATTAAAATGTCCAATCTCAAAAGTCCATAAGAATTTTAGGAATTTTTAATGTATGTGACTTTATCTAGTTATAAAAGAAGGTAGAAATACAACATATGCAGTATGAATTAATTTTGAAATAATGTAAATTCAAATTTTATGTTTAAAAATGTATATGTAAATATATATCAATTAAATACTGGAAAACTGGATTTAAATGTTAGTGATTTTGTTCATTCTTTGGAAAAAAAGTTTTTTTTTCGTTTTTTTTCTTTTTCTCCCCTTTATTGAAAATATATTCTTTTCTCATACAGTTTATTCTGATTACAGTTCCCCTCCCATTGCTTCTCCAAGTTCTTCCCCACTTTCCCTCCCATCCAAATCCATTCACGTTCTGTCTCTCATTAGAATAAGCTTCTAAGAGATAACAACAAATTGTAAAAAATAAAATATAAGATAAAAAAAACTCACATTGAAGTTGGACAAGCAAACCAACAGTAGGAAGCACAGGACCCACTCATTCACACACTCAGAAGTCCCATAAATACATTAAACTGATATAACAGAATATTTTTATTTAAAATACTTATATTTATTAGTACTTAACAGATACCTATCAAATACCTATATCCTATAAGTTAATACCTAATACCTATCTAAGAACACCTAACCAACCCTATTTTAATTTTCTTAATAGGACATTAATATAAGGCATAGACCCATGCATGATAACTTGGTTTTTTCAGTCTGGATATGGCAGACCCAGCAGGCAGTCCCTTTCAAGCTTAGCATCTACTGGGCCTCACTTTGTCAGTTTGTATGGCCAGTTTATTTCAACAGCTAGACTGTGACCGTCTTCTAATGTCAGTGTGTTTTAATCACTAAACTTGAGGTCAGCTTCCTCCATCAGCTGAGACTCATTTCTATAGTCTCCTCTGTCCATGTATGTTTCATGGCCTAATTTATCATTCCACATGTCTTTTCTGCCAGCCTTGTTTGCTGCAAAAGGTCTCTCTCTGTCTGACTTGCAGCTAAAGTCTTTATCTTGGACTCTGCCTCTCAGTTTATAACTATTGTGGTCTCAATACTGACGAAAGGCACACCTTGCTGTACACTTCTCCAGCATGCATTGATTTCTCAGTCTGTGAGGGCAAAGGAAGAAACAACAGAAGAGAGCACCGCGTGGAGATCTTTTGTTGTGGAAACCAATGTCATCTGTGGCTTGTATGGTTTCTTAGCCACACTCCTTCAACAGGGCATTTTCTGTTCCTCCAAGAACTATGGCCTCAACTGGGCTTTGTCCATTTCAGTAAGTTAAAGGGACGCGAAGCTCCTCCTTATGTGCTGCCCGATGCTAAGCTGAACTGCCTACCAATTCACTAAAGAGGCCTAACTTCTACTGCAAACTGAAAACTAAAATATAGATTCAGAGGACCTGCTGCAGACCTGAAGATCTTCTTCCATAGTCTTAATATTAATAAATTATACACATCATGTCCATAATGAGAAAAACTAAGTACATTTTAATTTGACAATGAGGAACTGATTGCAGCTTATGGTTGAGGCTCTCTCCAGAGAGAGGCGTAGCATGATGGTTACAGTATATGCTTTAAAGCTCTGAGACAGGTGTTCCATTCCCTCTTTACGGGATGCAGGTGGTACAGCCTTGAGCAAGTTAGCTAATTCTCATACCTTCATTTCTTTCATCAGCATGAAGGAGATAATGCATACAAGGCAGAGCAGTGTTGTAGCTTAAGGGAAATAATGTCTGGAAGATTCTGATCAAAGAGGAAGCACTTAGTAGAATACCTGCTTTTATAATGCTGAAGTATAAATAGGTCTGGTAATGATTTACATGAATTCTTCACTCTTTAAGGACTTAAAAGTGGAAATTTGGGGGATCATTTACTTCCTGGCTCAGCATCTTTCCAGACTGTTATTTGAGGATGCTGGATCTAGACAGAAAATGCTGATGAAAAAGACTCGCCTGTCTCAGGAGCAGTCTCAGGAAAAGTGTGCTCATTAGGGCCAAATGTTGGCATAGGCCATGCACTGACGTCTTCATCCAACCAACAAATGAATATTAAACATCTACTCAAGGAGTGATTAGGAACTCGGCAGTGTTATGAGTTAGCTGGCTTCTTGGAGCAAGATGAGGTTCTTCTAATTGAGCACACGGTTACCGATGGATCCAGGAATTAAGAAACCAAGGAAGTAGTTTCTAGAGTTGGAGAAAACTTGGCAGGGTCAGGGGAATCCATTATTAAAATGATGACCAACCCATTTTTCATGCATCAAATCACAACCCTAAAGCAGGCTGGAGCCTGCTTACGCCTTCTGTGCCTGATTAGATTCATTTCACCAGTGGGTTTGTTCAATAGGTGAGTGAAAAGCTGTCAGTCCATGAGTCAGATCCATTCCATTGCCTGTTTCTGGAAGTAAGGTTGTATCGAAATACATCCATTTACAGAGTCTCCATGGCCATCTTTGTGCTACAATAAGAGTTAATTAGTTGGATCCAAGATAGTATCAGCCGTCAGTCCAAAAATATTTAATACCTAGTTCTTTATAGAAACTTAGGTAGACCCCGTCTTTGTCATTGAAGCTGGAGAAATGATGTAGAAGGTAATAATAGGCTCACAACATTTCCCTTCTCTAGTTCCAGGAGCTATTCCTCTTGAGTCGATCCAAGGGGGCCCCTTTGAGGAGAAGATCTACATCCAGTGGAAACCTCCCAATGAGACCAATGGAGTCATCACACTCTATGAGGTAAGGAGGCTCCAGGCTGCTTCAGTTGGCTCAGTTTCATTCAGTGAGTAAACACCTGTTCCTTTGAGGGCAGGTGAGTGAGATACAACTTGGGCACAGAGTTTGCCTGCTTTGATCATCCCAAAGACAAATGCATGTGGACATGCTGGGCATTGATCTTATCATGGTTAGGAGTGATCTCTTCTGTAAATGGGTTAGTATTTCAAGGCATCAGATTGTCCTGATGTGTAAGAGAAGACCCAGACGTGGAAGACAGAAGCTAAAGGTCATGTGGGAAACCACAATGCTCATGGTGAAATCACCATATATATCTCAGACCTTGGGTTTTGGAGAGAATCCTATACTCATTCTGTGTCAAGGGTAAAAGATTCCTGAGTTTCAATGTGCTCTGCGACCAAAGCATATTGTATCATTAGCCAACTGGTAGTTCATAATCCTTCCCACTCATTAGCAAAGATTTATCATATCAGACATGGAATAGACCATATTCAGGAGGAACCCCACCCCAAGAAAACACCTGAGGATGGTAAGCTAAGGTACATAGAGGGCTATTGCAGAGCAAAACCAAAACTATCTCCACAGAGGATGATATCTAAGTCAAGAACCAGCATGTGTGTAAGACTGACTTTCCTTTCATTTCTGTGTTCTGAGACACAATGAGCTTCTAATACTGGACAAAATGGACAAAGTAAAAAACAAAGTGCCACAGATGAGAGGCATGGGCACTAACGTTAAAATATCTGTGGCCTTGTGTCCAAAAAGCTTGTCCATATTCATAGATTCTCCCTTAGTAGGCTCCTCCTTTCTTCAGATCCGATTCCTCATCTGTAAAATGAAGGTGCAATCACTCCTTCAGACTATAGCATATCTGAAGAGAGAAAAGGCACAGTGATTCTCAGGCTGAAACATGAACCCTGGCCCACAAGAGGGTTTATGTCTCTGATCACCATTGCAGAAACACACACCTACAGAGGAGGGTATGCTTGGAGAGGAAGCTGGGAGAGTTATAAAGTATCTTACAGTGAAGTATCAATATTAGTCGAAGTAACTCATAATCTTTCATAGAGGCATGGGTGGTCCTCTGGTGTCTCTGAAGCAGATTATCAGAATGTAGAATAGAAAACACTGTGTCTCACTGAACAACTGATCTCAAAAGATCTATCTAACATCTTCATTTTAGAAAATGCCAGACACTAGGTGCAGACCTCAGAGTTAGCACTTGGAAGGAGGAATACAAGCACTCTCATGTCTATGAACTTTCTTGGGCCACAGAGAAAAATCTTTCTTCCTGTGTTCATATTGGCATACTCAGCTAGGATATGCTCAGAACATTGTAGGGGAAGAAAGAGAAGCAAAAATCCTATCAATTCATAATAATTCACAGTTATATGCTTTTCATTGTAGAGACCACAATCAGAGAGAGAGAAAGAGGGAGAGAGGTGTGGCCATAAGGTTATTGTGTACCAAGTGCTGATTTCTGTATCCTCTCTCCCCATATCTGGTTGTAGTCTTTGTTCTGCGAATCTGTCTCTATGTTGTGTAAACACTGCTCCCCTATTGTCCCATGACATACCAATAAAGCAGCTTACAGCCAATCATTGTGCAGGAGAGAAAGTAGGGCTGGACTTCCTGTCCTCCAGGGGAGGAGGAGTTAGAGGGAGGAAGTAGGGATTTCAGCCACAAGCCGAGGTATAAGTGACATGAAGAGAGCCAGCTGAAGTAGGAAAGCAACAAAGAGCAATTATCTCTGGGATTTCAGCTGAGAGGAAGCCAGAGTAGCTTCAGGAGTTAAGGATAGAGTGATAGCTGTTCACTTCTTGTGTTGTGAAGCTTGTTTATCAAATAATACAGTCTCAATTATTTGGGTGATGGCCAGGTTAAGAGAGAATGTGTGAAACAAACACAATTATATAAAGTTACATTAACAGGGAGGGGGGAAGGAGGGAAAGAGGAAGAGAAAGAGGGAGAGAGAGAGAGAGATTGAAGAGAAAGACAGAGACAGAAAGAGAAAGATAGAAAGAGACCAAGACAGATTTATTGGGTGTAGCAGCCTGTTTTTCATACAGCAGGGGAAAAGAACCGTGATTTAGGGAGTGGTAGTACTTTTATATGAAATTACTCCATTCTAGGAGTATATGGATTTAGAATTCGTGGACCAGCAACATTGAAAAGATTTTAGGAACATAAGCTATTTTACCATCTCTTATTAACATTTAATTTTAAAAAGCTGTAATTCCAAAAATAAAAATAAAAAAGGATATCAGTGCAGAATAAAAGTCTCTGAAATTGAATGAATTTAGCTTTATGTGTAGCTCTTGGCAATTGCCTTATTTTTCTCATTTGAAATGATGGCAGCTTGGTCATGAAAAGGCTCTGTTCTTTGCACTTACCTTATCTTGGAAACTGCTAGGTTCCACCGCTTTGGACCTGTACCTGCATCTCTCCATAGACTTCTTTCCCAAGAGAAACATCAATTTTTACATCATAAGGCTGTGCTTTGCACTGAACTAGCAAAGCAATGCTTTGCCATTCTGTGATTAGAATAAAGAACTGGATGGATGGAGAAGGTGGCTGAAACACAGTTGTGAGTTAGACCTGTTGATCAATAAGTCCTGAACTTGTGGCATCTGTGTGAGGTACCATCCAAAGAACGTGCTGTCACTCTGGTAAGAGCAAGATGGAATATCTTATCTGTCTGTCTTAGTTGTGAACCCAGCACCTTGCGGAGGCTCAAAGGCCTGGCTTCATTTCCACAATGAACTCTTGGAGATGTCTCTGTAGAGATATCTTCAAATAACTTTCTTGGCTTTTCCTCATATTTTGATTATATAGAACCAGAAGATTGCAGTTGACTGATATTTCCGTGAGCCTTTTGGGAACACACCAAAAGTCTTGGAGGATTCTGTAAATGAATCTGACAGTTTGTGTGTTTAGACCATTGTAGTCTGTGCATGAGGATGGCTGTGATGGCGCATATCACAACGAGGCCCAAGCATGGTAAGAATATTGAATTGGAGTTCAGGTACCTAGATCAGAATCCAAGTTTATCTCATTATCTGGTATGTGGGCTGTGTGTGCTACATGGGATATTCTCTTAGGACTGTAGGCTTCTCAACTTGAAAAAAAAAAGAACAATAATAATGTAATTGGGTAGATGAGGTTACTGCAAGGTTCATATTAAATACATGTTTAGTGTAGTCTTTGGAATTTAGAGGTAATGTGTTGGTTGCTAACATTGCATAAAAACAAGGGAGTTGAGAACAGTAATGTGATGTGTCAGTGAGTCAGTCATACAACCAGGATGACATGCATATTCCTGTCTCCTGAATTCAGGTGTAGCCTCTGGTACAATACAGTAGGGTCCATGGACTAGCATCACTTGAGAACTTCAGAAATGCAACACGTTAGGCCCCATCAATACTGCATGAGTCAGAATCTAAAGTTTAGCTAGACCCCTGGTAGATTCATATGGACATTAAAAATTGAAAAATTCTTTTCTAGAAAACACTGGTTTTTAGAAAGTTTTTCATAACTAACCAGAGAGTATGGCCTCTTGACCAAAGAGAGGTGGAGTTCTCTCCACAATGAGCTCCAGCTCGCCTTGCCTCTGAGAGCAAACAGGGGTCCTTGCTTTTAGAGACATTTATTACAAATATGTGTTTATAAGGCAGTTTCCAAATTTAACTAGATAAAACCAATTTGCTTTTTAAAATTAAGATCTAGCTATAATTTCCAGAGAGGAACCCATAAATTACAAAGCACTGTCTTCAAGCCTCAAAAACAATATTTTGTTACAAAATGACATGGTGACTCCAATGGCAGAAAAAATTGGATTGTCTATGCCTTTCTATATACAACTCAACCTTGATTCATCAAAGCCAAAATGTGTACATGGGAACAAGTATGTGCGTACACACACACACACACACACACACACACACACAGGCACGCGTGGAGGTGGGAACAAAGCAGACAGAATGGGTCCAGTCAGTGCTAAGATAAAGTTTCTTCTCCCTTTGAATCCACATCACATCACCTCCTCTGGATTTAACTTTAAACAGTCCTGTGCCCCCCAAATCTGAATGACTTTAATTAAATACCATTCTGTCTCTGAACTTTTTGTCTCCAGTTTATAATCTGAATGTATCAAAGTGTCTTAGGCTTTGTCTGTGTAAGAACTGAGAGATAAATACATCCATATCAACAGGCAAAGCAAAGGTTATAAACCCCTGTCCAGTTAGTTTGCCTTTAACCTGAACAGAGTCTGGGAAAGCAAGGCCAGGCCATAAGGACACAAAAAAAACCCAGCTGGTGCCACAGCCCTGAGGTGGGAATGACTGACATGTCTGACAAACAGGAGGCCAGAGTGACCAAAGCTTCATGAGCCTGGAGGAGAATGATGAGAGCATGTTTGAGAATATCTGAGTACATAAGGCCAAAAGTTTGCCTTTTATCTTGGGAGAATGGAAAGCTCTAGAAAGAATTTAAGCAGAGAAATCAAACAGATTTGTGTGTGTGTGTGTGTGTGTGTGTGTGTGTGTGTGTGTGTGTGTG
>CAJQZJ010000520.1:2596560-2612307 GCA_907164525.1 Lophiomys imhausi | reverse complement strand
TGTGTGTGTGTGTGTGTGTGTGTGTGTGTGTGTGTGTGTGTGTGTGAGAGAGAGAGAGAGAGAGAGAGACAGACAGAGACAGAGACACACACACACACACAGAGAGAGAGAGAGCACATGTGGATATCAGAGGATATCAGATATCCTGCTCTGTGTCTCTCCCTCTTATTCCTTTGAGACGAGTCTCTCAGTGAACCTGGAGCTCATCTTGATTGTGTGTGTGTGTGTGAGTGTGTGTGTGTGTGTGTGTGTGTGTGTGTGTGTGTGTGTATATGTTTTCTGTTTTTTATTTTTTATTTTTTGTTTTTGGCTAGGCGGACTGACCAGCAATCTCAAGACACTATCTTGTCTTCTCAATGCTGGGTTACAGGCAGATGCAGCCATATCTTCCTATCTACATGGTTGCCAGGGATACAACTCAGATCCTCATGCTTGCTCAGTGAGTGCTCTTACCCACCAACCCATCTCCTCAACTGTGAGATTTTATATTCTTATAAGAGTACCTCACTATTCTGTGAGCAGTAGACCCTGGAGGTATGAAAGTGTGTTGTGGGTATAGAGGATGCACCGGGAAGCAAGAACATTTCCATGTCCCCTGAAACTGTTTCAGAGGGCTCACTTATTTATTGCACCTAGGAGGAAGACATGGGGGATTGTTATGGCTACATCTTTCTTATTACTGACGGTTTCCATTCAATCAATGGTTCTTACCTTGATGAGCTCTTGGAGCCTGAGCAGGTTAGCTTCTGGACTGTCCTCCCATAATGGATGTGAGTCTCACCCTGACTCTATTTGACAGTCATAGAAATGAACTGGTAGTAGTCACCACGCCTTCCCACAAAAGGAAGAGGTCAGAATTCTCAGCAGAGCCTAGAGGAGTGCACTTTCCTTCTGCAGTAGGAAGTTTGGATGAATGAGACCATGGCCTCAGATGACGGGGTAGTCTCACTTCAGTGGGAGATGAAGGATGCTTCTCTGTGACTGTTTGCCCTCCAGAGTGACAGGCAATGTCAAAGGTCTTGTGTCCAGAGACCAGAAGCATCAGCACCATGTGGGATCTTGCTAGCAGTGCAAAATCTCAGACTCCAGAACCATGGAACCAGAGCTTCTGTTACCAAGATCCCCCACTGAACCTTGTGCATGTTAGAGTATAGAAAGTTCTGTTGTAAGTGACACTCTGAAGTTTCACCATTCGGACCTTTCAAAAGAAACAGTAGTGGTCGTTAGGGAGTTATCAGCTCATCTGGAAATACCTGTCTGATGAAAGCATGTCATTGCTGTCATTGCCTGAAGGATGTGGCCATGTGCTAATGAATGCCCCTATTCAATGAGCTCTAAAGAGCTGAGTGTTTTCACCAATGGTGTAGAAATCTTGCTATTCACACAGTTTTTATGTCTGAGTAGGATTCCAAGATGTGAATGAAGGACAGTATAGCATCTTTCATCTAATTCTCCTTTTAGGGACAATCACAACTCCTCAAACCCAGACTATGGCAATAGCAGACTGGTGCTGCCAGCCAGAATGAGGTCACTGAGAGCAAAAACCTGTCAAGCACACGTCTCAAAGTACTTCAATAAAATCATTGCGAGACAAGCTGCTCAGAGTTCATAAAAAATAGTAATCAATATGTGTTTCAATTCAATTAATTGTGCTCATCTCTGCCCCAAAATAAAATTCACACCACGTGAGGGAATTGGGCCAGAAGATGTTACACTTGCAACTGGGTTAACGAAGTGTGAAAATATTTAAAATTCAAACATATGAAGCTTTCCAGTAAGCCTTTCTGTTTAGCAGTCAAAATCACCAAGTTTCTAATTACAGTGTATAAATCTGAGAAGCTTAAAGGGAATGAGGAGACCCTAATGAGGCAGGAATGGGTGTCTTGATTATACTAGACTTGATTGACATTTATCTTGCAAGCTATTCTAGGTATCAGCATTCAGAGTTAAATAAAACACAGACTTTGCCTCAATAAAACAAGGCAGCATTCTTGTGTGGGAGCGCCTTGCAAAGGTATGATAGGTTGGAGAACTGTCAATATTTTTCCAGTGTACAGATGACTGGATTCATTCTGAACAGGAGTCAGGGGCCCCAGGAAGCAACAGAGTAGTAGAATGCACTGGAAGAAAGCTCCTGTGAGTTTGGACGCAGAGGAACTTTGAGCAGGATGGGAACAGGAAGCAACATTGATAGAGAGAAGTGGCTAGCTCTGTGTGAGTTCAGGGTTAAGGGCTCAAAGAGGATGCTACTGGATCTGGATGGATGTGTGCACCATCTCCTGCCCTTTGGCTCGACCACAGTGAGTACTGAGGACTCAGCAACATTGGGCCCTCAGATCTGCTCCACACAGATACAGTGGGGAGAATGTGATATGTTCCAGATGGACAGGAGGTAGGAATTGAATCATGACTAATACAACCCTAGGCCCGAATTTGAGTAATTTGAGTAATTAACATAGCCAGAACTATGTTAATAAGGACACAAAATTTTCATAATGCAGACCACTATGGGGTATGGGAAGCTAGACTGGTAACTAGAAAAAGAAACCTCTTAATTCTTTTGAATTGTTCATGATAGAAATGTGAGAATTATCTATTATCCTAAAGGCTGTACTGAGAATCCACCATAAAGTTCCATCATTTCTCTTGCCCAAATTGTCCCAGGCTAGGCCAGATGGCCCCATTTCCACCTAGTCTGTTCTGAGTACCTTTGGATGCCTGAATCCTCTAGTAACTTTTGTCTATACCCAAACCATACACCACTCTCAGTGCACTGCCAGCTTCATCGTGTGCATCCTGTTCCTTGGCCTCAGCTGCATTTTAGGGCCCGGAGTCATCTAGCCTCTGTTTGCCTTTCCTCTACCTCTTCCTATTATTTGCTGTGTCCCAGCTCCACCAACTTTCCATCACTTTCTTACCCCTCCCCCAAGTACTCTACAGGATACAAGACTCTGGATATCATTTCTTTTGTCTCTAACTTCTTACCTTTCTCCCTTCTTAGGACTTGCTCCTTCTGTTCTTCACTTCTTTTTTTTTAATGTTTATTTATACTTCAAATTACATCTCCATCACAGCCCTCTCCTTCCACCCCTCCCAGCCCCACCTTCCCACCCTCTCACCCTTCCCCCAGAATGCATATTCTTTTTTTTTCAGTCCAACAAATGGTTCTTTCTCTTATAACAATAAATACAGTACAAAACAACTGAAATAAATAGGCCACAATTCTGAGAGTTATATGGCTTAGCATACATTCTCAATGTCCAGTCCATGTGTATTTGGCCCCTGACTTTAACATTCTACTATCTAACTATCTCCATGAGTTTAAAGTTCTCTATCTAACTCAGCTTTCATACTAACTTGCATCACAATTTTAAAAACATCTTCTTAGATCCAGAATGCCCTCTTGATTCCTAAACAACTCAAAATTTAGCTATGAGACTCTAGCTATCTATTCTTCAACCACCTCAAAGACCTGAGAGGGATAAATATATCTGATTATATAGGAAGTGCAGGGCCCGCAGCTTCCAAAACTAAGAAATGACATACCCGTGGCTGCCTCGACAGTTCCCATTTTCTCTCCATACATTACAGCATCGATCTTCAGCCATTTGGCTCTGTTTCTCTGACAGACATTGATTGTAGAGCAGGAATTATGAAGGACTTACCTACCCTGTCTTGGCAGAGCTAGACTGTCGACTTCAGACTGCTGTCCAAAAAGGACAAAACTTGTTGTTCACTTCTAAGTGTGAACTGGTGACTACTACCAGTTCATTTCTACTTCTGTCTGTGTCCCAAAGTTTCCACTATTAGCCACTTGCTTTCTTTAATGCCTTTTTACAGACAACACTCATTTTGTTTATATACTGTACTGTAACCTTATATAAGCCCTAGGACTTTTAGAGTCATGAAGATATGGGCCCTGTGATTCCTGATTTTCTGTTTTCTTGACTAGGTCACAATGTCCAGATGGGTGGTCAAACATACTGCATGCTTTTGTGGGGGTGTTTGGAATGACATTAGCTAAACAAGTACATTATTAATAAAGCACATTGACTCATATAATATGAATGTGGCCTCAACCAATCAGGTGAAGGTTTGGCTAGAAAGAAGGGGGAGCTTGCCTGAGCCAAAGGGATTCAATCCACAGAGCTTCAGACTTGAACTTCAATACCAGTACTCTGGTTCCTTGTCAACCATTAGTTTTGAAATGACTAATGCAGGCCATTTTCATTTTCCATATTACTGTGTCTTGGGGACCCAAAATAATAACTTGTGTAAAATATGTACTCAATAAACATTCCTTAAATGAACATATAGATCTGTGATTTGTCTTAACATGAGATATGATGAATTTTTTAGTAATTTTGTGATTTTTATTCTGGTTAAAGATTAGTAATTACCCCTTGAGAAATTCATTCCTCGATTTTACTTTGAAACTAAAAGTGCCCTAAGAAATGGACCTTTCTTTTTAAATCACATCTTGATCCTTTGAAACTGTAGGTAAATAAGTAATGAGATAAATACCCAAATGAGTGGACAACTAGATGGGCTTCATTGCTTTCCATATAGCTAAGGATTTCTTACGGAGGGTTCTAGCTATGTGATCTGAGTGTCTTTGTTTGCTTGTCTGTTGCTGTTAAGTTTACTGAGGAAACTTCGGTGTACATACATGGTTGTAAAGACACACAGTGTTCAGGAAACCCAGGCTCTGTTGTCCTATTAAGGACCTGCTAACTAAACATAGCTTGGACCCTGCCTCACTCCACATCCCATCTTACTGGGCTAGGCTTCACCCCTTCATATGCAGACACTGGAGTCAGCTTATTGCTTATTCATAGCTAGAAGCAAGGTGCCTATGTACTTTAAGGCTTAAATTTGATAAGCCCTGGTTGTTATCTTTCCTCTTTAAGATTATTGCATGAATAGGGTATGGGGTAATGGCAGACACACAGGGAGACAGCATTGCATCAATATCCCCTTGTTACTCAGATCCAGTAGACCACCAGACTGTCTTTACACTCTCCCCCAGACCCCCATCTCCTAGATAGCAGAAGTTGGTTCTACTGTTATTTTTTTTTGTAAGATTAAGAAAGATATACATGTGCACAAAACTTAATATTTGCCCATAGGTCTTCCCTAAATCTTAAAAGCCAGAGCTCTGGAATGTCTAGAAGCCATTTCTTTTATTCAAGCCCTTGGCTCATCACTCACTCTTCATAGAATGTTTCCTTCCAGCAGCTTTAAAAATGTAGGCATCTCTGGGTAGATGCCATAGACAGGACTGGGTGTCTGAGGATGAGAGGGAGCATGACAGGTGTGTCACTAGGAACAGCTCTGGTTGAAAAGGTTGATTTCTGACACTCAGAGTCTCCAAAGAAGGAGGTACGTTCCAGTGTAAGTTGCATTTATGTAAGTGGGCCCATTATAACCGCCTGTCACTTCCTCTGCAGCATATCAAGGGTGCCTATATATTTGCCTTGGGTGCTCTTTTTTTCTATCACAACACAGGTATTTGTGATGAAGCCAGGGAACATGATGGAAGGCATTATCAGATGCATAGTACATGTTACCTAAAGGATAGAAAATCATTTTTCCCAAATAGGTGTTCCAGAAAAGATACCATTCATTCAGTTTAACTGTAAACAGTAGTCATTCGATTTAGTTGTAAACAGTAGGTGCCATCGCATGGGAAGGCAGGGTAGACATGTGAATACATTTGTATTTGAGTGCTAGCATGTCTGTGGAAGAGCTTGTATTTTGTGAGTTTGTTCTGTGGTTGCTAGTGTTGTATAGTGCAGTATAAACCTGTACCCACCTCTGCTCAAGTGTCTGTGTAAAGTGTCTACCCTCACCCTATCCTCAGCTCCCTCCTCAGAATCGCTGCAGTTCACTGTGGGGAGGACACTGACCTCTTGAGAAACCTGCCCCATCATCCGGGGAGGCTCACAGTTCCAACTCCTGGACTTTTTGTCATAATATCATTTAGAAATTTGCTGAGGTAAAATTTTAGATTTAATAAAAAAAAATTCCCCAGGAGAGATGAAGAATGAGCAAGAAACTAGCCTCTGCATTTGCCCAGCATGGGCTCTTTCATGCTCCTTATATGGAATTGTTTTGATGCGCTACATGGTCCCAGAGCCTCTGTAGGGGAGGGACCCTCCTGTACACAGTCACATGGCTAGTGAGGGAACCCTTCCTCTGGTGTCCATTTCCTTTCAATACACTGCCTGGAGGCGCTGTTTAAGTTGCTGAGAATCTCTTTAAACACTGCAGGTTGTTCTCTTTTCATGTCTGATGTATTACCATGTCGCTCCCGTGAAATGCTGCCAGGCTGGGTAGTGCAGCATGAATGTGCTGTTTTTAACTGGCTGCTTGGCTTGTTTCTGTTTTCGTTGGTCCCCTTCAATGGTTAGCACTTAAATGAAGGGGAGCTGCACATTTTCATCTACTGTCAGGACAGGTTTAAGCTCAGAGCCCCTGGAGGCTGGAATTCAAATCTGCGATTGATTCCTGCTTATCTCTATCACTGTTTAGGAAGTAGCAGATGGCTTTTCTTCTCCTAGCCTAACCCAATGGGCTCTTTTCTCTTCATTACTTTTTGCTTTATTCTTAACCAGGAAGAAGTAATTCCCTTACAGTTAGCACTAGAGAACTTTGATCTACTTCTTTATGGTTTCAATGCATGTAGACCAGTGGTTCTCTCTCAGTTCTCAACCTGTGGGGTGTGACCCTTTTGGGGTTGAATGACCCTTTCACAAGGGTCACCTATGACCATCAGAAAACACAAATATGTATATTATGATTCATAGAATTAGCAAAATTAAAGAAATAACAATGAAAATTGTTTTTATGGTTGGTGGGGGGCACCACAACATGAGGAACTATGTTAAAGCGTCACAGCATTAGGGAGGTTGAGAACCATGGATGAAGAAACAAACACATAACACATAAACACACATGCATAAACACAACTGAATTCATAGGCACATACACATACATATATACAGAACACATATACATGCTAATATGCACAAACATATATACATGCATGCATGTCATGTGCATACCTAGGCATACACAAGCAAACACACAAATGGATACATATGCTTTTGCATAGAGAATACATGCATGCATATTTATGCATGCATACTCATATACACATATACATATAAAGCATATATGTATGTATATACATCTACATATGTGCCTATGTACCATGTCTCCTTCAGAGTCCTTCAAATTGTCATAAAGGTGCTCACTGCTTTCTTGGTCTCTCATTTTGTTCTAGGCATGTACCTAACATGTGTCTTTTACTGAAAATCAGATTGGGAATTATTCAGTTAAGAGAGTAACTATTCACTTTTGATTTGCTATTGACAAATGATGTATTTGAATTAACCTTTTCCTAGGTTGGGTCTCAGTTTCCACATTTATTAATTAGGAAGTTGTACCAATAGCCTCCTAGGGCCCTCCAGGCCCTGGCTTACCACTCAAGTGCCAAAAATTAGATTAATCTTTCTCCTAGTTTCATGAAGCCCTTTCCATATTGCTCTGCATATGACCTTCTTTTCCTTTCATTGTATATAGTCTTCTTATTCATCCATTTATTCTTGCATAGGACATTATTAGTCATCTCAGATTTTTACAGTATCTTTCATCTACTTATTATCTACAGAAGTACATGTATTTACTTATAACTTTTCAACTCATTCCCCTGCTTCCTCCAGTGTTCCAGATCCTCTATATAATTCTTTCACATTTTTATATAGCTTTGTGATTTGTATAGATTGCTGTATAATCTTTTGGAGCACTTTCATTCTAGATCATATTCCTAACATGCTTCCCTTATTGATGAATGTAGTTGCAGTTCATTCATCTTAACTGCTAACTATTATTCCATTGCTTAACGTTACTAGAGTATACTTCTAACATACTGGGGACTGCTTCCAGAGTGTTGCTTTTATCAGTGTGCTGCAATGAGCACCCATTCAGTGAGGTGGCGTGGGCCTGACATTTCAGTTATTGGAGGTAACGAGACAGAAGAATCACAAGTTGAAGGTGTGCAGTGGCTACAGAGTGAGCTCACTGCCAGCCTGGACAATATCGTGAGCTCAGTGGCCGAGCATTTGCCTAGTATTCCCAAGGTCCCAGGTTCAGTCCTCAGCCCTGACAGAAGCGCCACTATACATCCCTTCTAATTACTCACGGTCTTTGTTTCTCCTGAGTGTGTATCTCGAAAATGGATAATATGTTATAATAAAATGAGTACTTAACTCCCCCCTAAAGCCAAACAATTTTCCAAACTAGCTTAATCAGCTTGCATTATTATAAGCAAAATACAAGCACTGTGGTGAATTTTAGAAATCTATCTTGGCCAGGTTAGTATCAAGTGGCATCTAGTTACCATCTTCCTGACAATAAAAAAGTCTTTTATTATCAGTTTTTCAGTCTTGGCTTATTTTGGTAAGAATCCCTCTGTTCCTAATAAATCTTTCTCTAACCCAAGTCAAGAAGAAGATTTTCCTGTATTTCTACTAATATTTTGCTCATGAAATATGTGTATTTTATCTATACAAGTTGGAATATACAGTGTACTTTCTCCAGTGAAGAATGAATACTTTAGCCGAGTCATACCAACTGTATCTAACTTACCCCCAAATTCTTGATATGTTTTAATTTTTTTCTGACTTCTGTCTTCCATGGGCCTCCAAACAAGCCACACATGGCCATACTTATTCTAGTACCACATTTAATCTGGATTTCTGAAAGAGCACATCCCACTGCCTCATCTTTCAGAAATATATTGGTTATTCTTGCCCTAGGGGCTTTCATTTTAGAATCTACTCATCAAATTTAATGAAAACATCTGCTACCATTTCTATTAGAATTGCATTGACTGTGTAAAACTATACGTGGGTAATTGACATCTTTATAATATTAAATGTATCTATATTTAGGTTTGCTTTAACAGTCCCCCATAGTTTTATTACTTTACTTATAGAGGTGTTGTGTTTCACATAAAATCTGAACTGCTAACTTTGATCTGAAAGAATTGTGTCTCTCTCTCTCATTTTCCTCTAGTCTCCATTGGCCTTCTGTTATGACCTCCAGCATGCTGAGTTCTCTCCTGCCTAAGTTTTATAATGTGCAGAGGTTTTCATTGCCAGAAAGCCCGTGTGCCTGCTCTTCCTGGCCAACTCATTTTACTGTACACCTTGTATCCTCTCAGAAAGGTCCCCTATAATTGCCCTAAAATGAGACTCTTCCCACACATTATTCTCTAACATTGCTTCTCATTCCTATAAGGTACCATACACAATTTATAATTCTCATATATTTATTTGTGCCTCTGTGTATTGTAAGTGCTGTACTGTGAGGATTAGACCTCTCTCTATACACACACACACACACACACACATACATATACATATATATATATATATTATTCACCATATGAAGGAATGTGATCTCTGTGTGGCACCTGAGACCCAGTAAGTACAAATGTGCTCCTGCATTAGAGTTAGGGTGTCTTTTTTGAGTGGCTAAAGCACAGTGATA
Source organism: Lophiomys imhausi (assembly GCA_907164525.1). Lineage (NCBI taxonomy): Eukaryota > Metazoa > Chordata > Mammalia > Rodentia > Muridae > Lophiomys > Lophiomys imhausi. The sequence goes on along the minus strand of CAJQZJ010000520.1, from coordinate 2,602,749 downwards.
GTCAGACGTGTCATCACTTAGTTCCCAGACATAACCTGATAGGACATGTGAAATCTCAGGGATCCGTCTCAGATTCTTCAGTAATTTCTGGTGGAATGAATGACACCCCAGTTACCCACAAGTTGCCACTTAACCCAGGCCATTCGGTCTTTTAGACAAAAACTTGCTAAAGCTATGAGTCTTTATTTATAACTGTATTCCAAATCCTAGAAGAGTACATAGTAAAAACACTCAGTAGATACTTGTTTGATGACCAAAACTCTATTTCAAACTGGAATCAAATCTCCTTCTATAGGAGTGCTTTAATAAATGTGTTGGTGTTTGTCCATGTGTGGGCAAGTATGTAAGTTACAAATAGAGGCCAGAAGGTGATTTTTTTGTGTGTGTCCTTCTCTACCGCTGTTAACCTTTGGGGTTTTGTGTTTTGTTTTGTTTTGTCTTTATAGTGCTTCTAATTGAACCTGGAGCTCACTGATAGGCTAGACAGGCTGGCCACCAGCTCTGGGGTCCATCTGTCTTCACTACTGTGGTGCTAGTGTTCCACCCATGTGCCACCATGCCCAGCAATGGGAGTTAAAAAGTCTGAATTTAGAACCATGTGCTTGCATAGCAGATACATTATTGACTAAGCCGTCTCCCGAGCCTTCACTGCTTAATATTTTTTAAGGTAATCCATTCTCGAAGAATGTTAGTGACATTCTAACGTCACATCATGCCAGGCAGAGAGGGAGTAGAAAGTCACTCCCATGCACACTGCTCCTTACCCCAGCATTTTATAAACAGGTTCGTGCTTTTTTCTGGACACCATGCATTTACAGCATCTCTGATAAGTTGATGATCAGATTTTTACCTTTTACTATGTCCAACACATTCCCATTTATGTGTAATCCACTTTATCTCATTTAATGGCTCTCTGACAACACAGACTATGTCTTACTTTGTAATCATTTTATTTGAGGATGTGTCCATTGATCTTTCTAGAATGTAGAACACAACTGGGAAACATAAGAGTGAACTTCTCTTTAAACAGCTGGCGAGGAAAATCTGAACTCTTGCTTCCTTCCCCCTGTTATAGATTTGTCGGCAGGCAGTGAGCAAAAGCACTCATATGCCTCCCATTGATTGCAGAACTGTGCTCAAAATAATAGCTCTCTGTGTTCAATAGAAATGGATCTAAGGGAGGAGAGTAGAACAATATGTCCAGATTGGGATGGAAATCCATAAACTCAAGGTTAGAAGACTGGGCATAGACTGCTCCTTGTTTTAGAACTTAACTTTCAGTTTGTCACTTCCTAACAGAAGGAGATGCACAGATGGGGATGTGTACTCATTTTCAGTACTATCCATTCCCATATAAACACCAGCAATCCACCAGGGAGCACTCTTCTGCAGAAACTGCCCTGGCCTCAGAGCGATTTGTAAGGTGGTATTTCCAGTGAATGACCTAGTGTGAGGTCAGCATTCAGGATACAACCTGGTTTCAGAGCATTGGTGTGTGGCTAGGTGAAACTCTAAAGTCATCAGTCTGTCTCACTGAATCTTTTCTGTTTGTTTGTTTGTTTGTTTTTGTTTTTATTGCTGTCTTGTTTCAATTTTTAAATTTTTATGCAATGCATACTGGTGTTTTTTGTTTTTGTTTCTTTTTATTTGTTTTTTTGTCTGTGTGTTTGTTTGTTTGCTTGAGACGGGGTTTCACTGTGTAGACTCAGCTTTCCTGGAACTCCCTCTGTAGACAAGGCTGTCCTGGAACTCACAGAGATCCGCCTGCCTCTGCCTTCTGAATGCTGGGATTAAAGGCGTGCGCCACCAGCACCAGGCATGTACTGTGTTTTGCTTGCCTGTATGTCTGTGTAACATGTGTGTGTCTGGCGACTGGAGAGTCCAGAAGAAGGCATCTTATCCCTTGGACCTGAAGTTACAGACAGTTGTGAGCCACCGTGTCAGGGTTATGCATTGAATCTGAGTCCTCTGGAAGGGTAGCCAATTCTCTTAACCACTAAGCCATCTGTCCAGCCCCATATATATTCCTGTAATAATCTGTGCACACCCTTTCCAGTCTAAGCATATTTCAGTTTCAAACACTTTTTTTATAATACTTAATAATCTTTATGGATTTTTCCCATAATACCCTCAGGGACCTTAGAACTATGGACCAGGAAAATGAGACAAATATGAATTCCTGGTAAAACTTACCAGACACTGTATCCTATCCTGGGCTATTGATGGCCAGTCAGCAATACAATGAGACAAGGTCTACACATGTCATGATAAGAGTCACTTCCATCTTGTGACTAGAATCAACATGGAGAATCAATGGGATCAGAGACACTAAAAATGAGGCATCAGGCTGTGGCTTTTGAGGACCAACCTATTCACAACAGGAACCAAGCCTGTGTGGAGGTGTTAAGACCAGTTATGCTTCTGTGACTTGTTAGAAACGACCATTTGGGACACATTGGGGCTCATTCTCCCCAGCTTCCAGATATTGAAATTAACCCTAGTGGAAGCTTTTGTTAGTCGTTCGACCCTAAGTAGGATATGGTTGAGATTGCCCAGGAAGGCAAGAGAAAGGTAGAAAGTGAGAACAGAATCAGTGAACTCCCTTCTCCCCATTTTTCTTCTTAATGCGATGTGCCTCTGCTCCTCTTGGAGCCTTTGGGTCATGCTCCATGAGACTTGACCCAGGAAAACATCTCACCACTCCCAGCATCAGCCACTAAGCAGTGTCTAAAAGTAGTGGTTACTTTTCCCGCTGATGTGGTGAAGTACCCTGACAAAAACAACTAAAGGGATGAAGGTATTTTGTTCCCAGTTTAATGATACTGTCCACCTTGGCAGGGAAGTCACAGAAGCTGTGGCTGGTCACACCGAGTGCACAGTCAGAAAGCACAGTCTGAGGGATGCTGCACCCCAGCTGCCTTTCTCCTTTTTGTTTCACTCTGGGAGCCTTGGAGTGGGACTGCTCTCAGTTAAGGTGGGTCTTTCCACCTCAATTAACCTAATCTAGTGGATCCTCACAGGCATCCCTAGAGACTTATGTCCTAAGTCATTCTGGATCCCATCATACCGACAATAGTTAGCCATGCAGAAATATCAGTGGCGATGCTGAGAGTTTCTGTGGTACTCTGGCTTCTGGGGCAGTGTGCTGTCTGCAGTCCCAGGTTGCAGTTCTCAATCCTGAAGCTTGCATGTCCCTCTATGTGGAAGAAGGCAGTGGGGCTATAGAGGCCTTCCTGAAGAAGAGGCTAGAAGGGAAACAGATCATCTGTGCTCATCATACGTGAAGAGCAGGAGAGTGAGCATATGTAGACATCTCAGGATGTCTGAAGGACCTTGTGTGTGCACCCTTCTCTCTGTACTCCTCAACTACACCCTCATTCTGCAATCTTAGCCTCCCTCAGATAATTTTTGTAGCCTTATTACAGAAAATTTAGATATTAAAGAAAACACCTATAATTTCCTCCCCACTACAATTATTTTGCCTTGTGCTTTATCTTTATTAATATGCCTACATTTTTACCTAACAATAATTACATAAAATCTGTTATTGTAATTTTTCATTAAGCATTTTATCACAATCATGATGCCTTTAAAGTACCATGGAAACAGCTTATCTTTTAATGACTGCATAATTGTCCGTTGAGTGTGCATTCCCTAATTTACTTTTCCATTTCTCTATTGTTTTCCCATATTTCAGTTAATACTATGATGAACCACAGGCTTATGGTGGCAATTGTATCATGATGAAGAAAACATGACCTTCAAATCAGATTAACCTGAATTCAAACCCTGTTTCTAATTCTACCCAAGTATCTTTGAGGCAAATGAACTTTTTTGAAGTTAGTTTATTGGCTTATTTATTAAAATAGTGTCTAGGCAAAGAAATCTTCAAACTCACAATGCTGAAATACTGTAAGAGTTAAATATGTTGCTATCATAGCTGCCAAGTAACCATTCAATGCCACAGCTGGCTTTTTCCCCTCCTCTGTTATGTATTTTCTATATTAAATAACCTCTCTCTCTCTCATACACACACATATGAACATGCACGCACACACACGCACAAAATTACAAATTACAGGATTGAATGGAATAAATACTTTTTGTAACTCTTGATACATATTGCCAAATTGCTCTCCAAGTGGATTGCACCCTTGTGAGCATGTGTTTTGAGTCTTGTGTTAAGCTTTTATGCCAATCAGGGAATCTGGGAATCAGGCCTTTGGCAGCCCACCAGAGATTTATGTCAGCTTTCATGATACCCTCAGAGCAGGCTGATGCGTGAAGAGCTCATCACGCATGTTGGCAGATCCATTTGCACTATCCAAGGACGTGCTAGGAACACTCTTGCCTCATCATCTCCTATTCCCTCCCTCTTCCTTATTCCATAAAGCAGAAAGTAGCATATCTGGCTTCCAGTAGTATCCCAGTGAACCCTGACACACTACCGAAAGTCTGAGCAGGATAACCATGATTAGGTTACTACAGCATCTATTATCAAACTCCCCTATGCTACACCACCAAGCATGCCCTGTGTATTGCCTTTCCAAGGCTTCAATGAACTCATCTTAAAATGGAATAGCAGCTTGCCACCAAGGGTGGACTCTGTGTCCCTGGGCACTCATTATAAATGTGCTGTCTCGGGTCCCACCCCAGATCTCCTGAGAGTTGTAGTGTCCATGTCCGAAGGTCACACTCTTTTATATTGCAGTTTAACAACTACAGTACCAAAACTAGCTTCCAGCCAAGATTTCCCATCATACTAGGATGGCCTTAGTTTTTGAACTATGTCCTTTCTACTTCACGATTCTCCTACCCTGCAGAGAGGCAGAGAGTCTTGGGTCAGTACCAGAACTACCAATCCCTCCTTTGCTGAGATGATCAAAACCAATTTTCTGAAGCATTAATTATAAAGTCACTCAATTGTTTAAGATCCACCCTTGGTTCCAGTTACTGTTAGGATAAGACCTCAACTTCTCTTCATCATGACTAAGGATGACCTCCATGAATGCTTGGCCCTTTCTAGCTTTCTTAGTGTCTTTCTTCTGTTCATATACACTACTCAGAATCTACAGGGTAACACTGTACCTATATCATACTTCCTGCTGCTCTTCTTCCCTTTATCTAGGTTACTATCTAGAACATCATAGATATAGACTGTATCTATACCATGCCTCCTTTATTGTATCCTCAGGACCCTCTTAAAGGATCATCTCAGGAATACTTTGTACTTCTATACTACCTGCATAAAGAGGTCATTTCTTGTTTTATAATAACCTTTTAAAAATTCTGAATTATGTTTCTTTATGCCTGTGTCTGTTAACATCTTAGAATCCCGAGGCTTTGCAGAACACATTCTGTTCATTGTTGAGTCTCAGTACCTGTATGTATTGGGTCTTCATAGTCAGCGGTTGTGCCTACGCCTTTTTCAACCTGCTGTCCCTTGCAAAAGATTGATAGATAACTCCCACTGTGCTGCCTTCCTTTCTTGCTTCTGGTCTGGACCCCTTCCCTGCAGGACCTGAGAAGTCTGCCTTGGCTGTGTGACCTTTCTAGAAAGGTCACAGATCCTCTCAGGATCCTGTTCCAGGTTCTGACACCTGTCACTCCACTCTCCTCTCCCTCCCTCAATTCCCTCTCCTACTGGGCTCTACAATTTCCGTCAAGTGGCCTATAGATTGTAAATAATGCTCAATTCAGTTATCTCCAGCTATTCACTTGTTAATAGAAGACCTCCATTGAAGGAGCACTTTGAAGCTATTTGTTAATAACTCTATACACTTTACAACCCACTGACCTGAGGTATGGGAGAAAGGATATTATTAGAGGCAGAAGACGAAGACCTCCTCAGTTGCAGCTTCTTGGGGCAATTCGTCAGCACTCCAGCAAAAATAGCACACACAGGAACAGACACAATCAGCAAGGGAGCACACCAATCAGCAGCAATGGGAACACAGCTAACCAGGAGCACCAGCAGGGACAGCAGAAGTAGCAGCTTTAGAGACCCCAAATGGCTCGGCCCAACCTGGACCCTCAATCCTCAGCAAGCTTTGGCAGCAGCAAACTTAGGCAAAGCATTGTCTGAAATCTTTCAAAGGAAAACAGTGTTGAGCAGTAATAAGAAGCAATGCCAAGCATAAAGACACACACACACACACACACACACACACACACACACACACACACACA
>CAJQZJ010000520.1:2580461-2596550 GCA_907164525.1 Lophiomys imhausi | reverse complement strand
ACACACACACACACACACACACACACACACACACACACACACACACATATTTCTGGGGCCTTTATTTATATACCTCCTCCAAATCTGCATAAAGATGCTTTCCAATTGGCCAACCTCATGCCCTCCTCACAAAGTACTTTCTATCTACCAAGATTACACGCTCTCCAAGGAGATCCGTCCATCAAAGGATGTAAATATGTTTCCCACACATGACAGTTTCTGGCTGGCAAAACATTATGTGCTCTTCCATCAAGATGTTTCGCATGCTCCTTTCATGAGTCTGTTTTTTAGCAGTGGACAAAGCACCCACACATCCCATACTTGAGACCAAAAAAAAAAAAAAAGCACACTAATTCAACACAACTGTATTTCTAAAGAAATCTAAACTTCTGCCACACCCTATTAAAATCCCATTATCATGCCCAAGCATCGCCCCCAGCATTTATCATCTTGTACTTTATTGAAACCTTACAGCCCTTCAAGGTAAGGATTACTATCACATTTAATCCTGGTACTTAGAGGGAGGACTTAAGTTACCGAAGATTTCAGAACTGATGGGGCCAGATTGAGAGGAGGATGCTTCATGCCCCAGTAAAGATAGCTTGATTGTCATGGTTCAGTTTGCAAATCTCATTTCACTTGAACATGTTTGCAGCTCAACAGAGGTGTTCAGCATTGTCCCTCCCCTTATGCAATGAGGGTATGCTGAATGGTATGCTTGACCTGACAGCTTTGGGAGGGCTCTGACACAAATTCCTGACACAAATATTCACCATGTGGTCTGTCGGCATCAAAAGAAAATCTCAGAAGGCAAATTGGGATAATATTTTTTTCATTACTGGGAAAAAGTTTCCCATTCCAAGTCAATTTTGAAAGATAAAAAAAAATCAGTTCCACACATCTGCACAGCAGATATCAAAACAGGCAAGGCTCTCTGTGAACTGCAAGCACAGCACTTCATAAAGTTTCTCATTTTCCGTCGTTATTAACAAGAAAACAAAGTAAACAAAACACAGGAAAGCAGGTCTGGCCAACTTGAGTGACTCCTTTTCTCCCCAATAGTTCAATAACTCAGTGAGCATGTTCCATCTGCAACTTAAATTTGGATAGTACACATTGTATGTTTAAGATGTTCAAGGCAATGTTTCTCAAACAGGTGTCTTGGAACCCTGGTACAAGGGGTACCCACACATTTGTGGTTAGGGGTTGCTTTGATGTGGTCTTTGTGTGTGCCCTCCCCTATATTCATATGTTGAAACAAAGCTCCCAAAGTGGTGGTGCTAAGAAGTAGGATCATTGAAAGACCAAACTGAGAGAAATGAAGGGGCTTGGCCTTCATGCTGGTATTAGGTCCCTTTTAATATGGTTCTAAAGAAGCTTGTTTGCAATTTATCCCAATAGGGACACAGCTAGAAGGCACTATCTATAAGGAGGAGAACCCTTATCACAGTGAATCTGCAAGGACTTTGCCTTCAGTCTTCCCAGCACCCTTAATTAGAAGCAGAATGTCTCTGCTGTTCGTTATACCAAACCCATGGTAGTTTGCTGTGGTATCTCTAACAGTCAAAGACAGAGGTTTATAAGTTTTTCATATGGAAAAACACTTAAAATGTAATAAAATGTTTACTTTTTGTTTATTTCCCCAGCTTCCACAGTTCTTTTAGTAAATTGTTGCCATGTAGTAAATATCAAATAAACAGCTTTGGGAAGTGCAGGAAAAAAAAAAAACGAGAGAAGGGAGAGAAGGAAGAAAGGAGCTTATTGTGTTCCAGGCAATGGCCTTCCAATCCAGACAGGCTTTTAAAGTTTCTGCGCATCCAAAAGAAGGGAGGTCTTGTCCTTCCTGAGATCAGTCTACTGAGTCAGAAACTGAATAAGAACCAGGAGATATGACTGTAGGTGATTCCTTTGTGCAGGTGTATCTGAGAGCCATTATGGGAAATCCCAACGGCCTGAAGTTATCCTCCTGTCTCAGATATGCTTTTCAACCTCTCCAGGACTCCCATAATCATCCATCACCTGTTGGATTTTCTGCTTCTGCCATTGGGCATCTTTTTCTAAGATTCACTCTCAATAAACAGGACCCATCCAGCAAATTCAAACAACTTCCACTAGCTAGTCTACCTACCTTTCCATCCAGCATTTCCTCTGACATTTATTACTTTTGTGTTTTGTCTCTGGACACCTATTTCCATGCCTTTGTTCTGCTAACTCCAAACTGCTTACTGCTACCACCTTTGTTTACCTCTGTACCTTTAATACAGTGGTAATTTACCTCCGAGGCCCCCTCCTTTCATTTAAGGACTGTTTCCTACCTCAGTCATCTCAACTGTTCATTACGACCTTTCTTTTTGTTTCTTTATTGGGCTTTATTGCAGGATACTTGACAAGTCAAATATGTATTTATTTAAAGCATGCAACATATATGTGTATATGTATATATGTATGTATGTATGTATATGTGTGAGTATGTGCATTGTGAAATGACCAGCATAGCCAAGCAAATTAGTATATACACCATTATGATTTTTTTGTGTATGTAGTGAAAGCCCTTAAGAACAGCTCTCTTAGGAAATCTCACTTATATAATATGATACGATATTAGTAACTTTATTTGTCATGTCCCTGTTAACCTCCCAGCACTTGTCCATCTTGCATAATTGAAACTTTGTGGTCTAGGACCTACATCAACCCATCTCACTACCCCCAGCATAGAGAATATTATGATATATTTAATAAACCAGGTATGGAAAATTCAAGTACAGCATGATCTGGCTTATATGTGAAATCTAAAACAGCCCAACTCATAAAGCCAAAGATAGAATGGCAGGTTTCTAAAGCCTTGTGGCAGAGTATTTACCTAGCATGCATGAGGTTCTTGATTTGAAAATACTGGAAAGAAATTAGGTTGCCTGCCACTCTCTCCAATCAGTTTTTTTTCATTTGCCTATGAAATATTCCTGAAAAAACATGCCATTCCAATGTCTAGCTTACATTATACTGGCATATGTGTGTGTGTTTGTGTTTGTCTGTATGCCTATGTGTGTGTCTGTGTGTCTGTACATTTGTGTGTATGTGAGACACTAAACCTCTAGAAAAGCCTGTAATCATCAATGTTTCTCCAACAAGTAGGATATTCTTATTATAGTGATAGTCATGAATACATAACAAATATATTGTGTTATTCAGTATTCCCCACCCTCTCCCAAGTCATTATAGAAGAGCTAGAACAATAAGTTGCAAAGAACTATGAATAATGGAAAATACCTTTTTTGACCTCCTTTTTCCATGTTATCTTCTCATCCTTGTCTCTTTTCTCAGATCCATCTCCTACGCATACAGCAGAGACTCACACATCTCCTTAATTTAGAATTCTATCTGGAACCAGCTTCCTGTATAATACTTTTATGCCATTCTAGACTCCCTTCTGCATTCCTAAGGACTGTTGTAGATTTGTGTCCTTATCTAGAGGAAAAAGCCCATAGCTACATGGCAAAATCTATTTCATGAAGCCTTGAGCACTGCACTGTGTATGATCTGATGTCTGCTGTATCTCTTTACAGAGACACTGATTTCCAATGATATGCATTATTCACACCAGCTTCGGCTACACATTTTAACGAGTAACCAACCCAAATTAGACATGGAGCAGGTCATGTTGCTTTGCTGTCTTAGGATTTAGATGCAGTCCTTTCCTCCCCTTGCTCCTCAGCAAATCCTATGGGATAAGTATCATTCTCTCCCAGAGTGAAATGGAGGTAAAGGCTGTCAGTTATAAAACTTGTTGTCTTCTGCCTGGGACTTAGGAATCCCTTGGAGGGGAGCTTATATTCAGATCCACAGGAGTCCTAGAGTGACAATAGCCTTGGTATAACCTTAGATTTACTGCTATCCAGGCTTTGTTAAGTTTTTTTTTTTTTTTTTTTTTTTTTTTTTTGTAAACAGAGACTATGCTTTTTGTCCAGAGAAAGTGCACCTGTGACATCAGACTCCAGCTGAGGGAAGCAATGCTTTCATTGTTGAGGCTTGGAAAACTTTGACTGTCCAAAGTGACAGTAGCAACAAAATGTTTTCAGAGACAAAGAAAGCAGAGCTCTTTAAGGTTGGCTCCTTGGCCGTCTCAGTACCAGGGTTCAGGTTATTCTTCTAGGTGTTAAATGAACCAAGATTGACGGAGGGCTGTTGAGTGGAAACTTTGCACAGACTTTAAATTCATCTTAACAAGTTAGCCATTTATACTGATAAAATATAATAACAGCAGAAAACAAAAACAATTTCAGCTACTCAGACTCACCCATTTTTCTTTTTTCAATTCCTTCTATCCCTTGTCTACAAGCATATGAAATTTTTATGTACTTGTAATTATTGCATCTTTATAATTTTAAATGCATTTCTCTCACTTAAATTATACCAGAGTTATATTATTAGCATTTTAATGGCCACATAATGCCCCATCAAGCTCACTACCACACTTTATTTAACCATCCCCTGTGACACTCACAGAGCCTCCAGTATTTCCCTCTTATAAATGAGGTTTCCATGGGCATCTCCAGGAATATTCTTTGTCCTATTATAGAATTATTTCCTTTATGGAAGTTTTCAGTGTTATTATGATAGTATCAAAGAACATAGCTGTTTGGTATTTCTCTAGGTTGCTCTGTGCCCTTTAGTATTATAAGGCAGCAAACCAACCCTGATAAAGGGGCCTGTAAGGGTAGCCCCTTCATCAGGAAGTGGGTTAGGGCTAGAGGATACCTGGCCACAAAGTAATGTCTGAGGCTGAAAGTTGGATCACACCGAGCATCATGCTCATAGAAGGGGCAATGGGTGTCATATGAAAAGGGAAAGGTCAGTCTAATTTGCTGTTAGCTGAGGGCAATGCTGTGCTCTTTCTCTGTTGTCCCTGTCTCTTTGCCTATAGGGAAGCAGAATCATCACAACTGGAGACTTTGATGCACTTCAGGAAGGAAGTACCCAGCATCACAACTTCCCTTTTTTTTATATTCTTTGCTTTCCTTAACACATACTTGAGTTATCTGTATGCACATCATTGGATTTGGGGTCCACTGTAAATCCAGCATGATCCCCTCTAAAGACCCTTAATTATATCTGAAAAGATGCCTTTTCCAAACAAGGTCTCATTCACTGAAACCATGTACCATTCACTGACTCAAGTTGGGCATACCTTTTGGGACCCATCACTCATCCCATTACCTGGGACAACTCCCCTGGGAAGGTGTATGCGTGCTTGGGAAGAGCTTGGTGGCAAACAAATAACTGTGTTCATGATAGGAGGGTGACCTACAGCTAGCTCATTTTCCTACAAAATGGGATGTGACTAGATCTTTGCCTCTGTGTGGGTTTATACAGGGTTGCCTAACTCCAAAGGGAATTAGGGGATTAATATTAAAAAAAAATGTGTGGATACAGGAATAGATGCTCAGGCTAATTTTGACCTAGGTTTGGGGGAGCTATGTGTTACCCGGAGGAGAGTTAAAGCAGCCAGCCTTAATACTAGGCAGAAAAGCAATCTTCTTCACCCTTCCTAATCTCTCTCTGCCCATGGCCCCAGACACACTGGTTTCCACCAGGGACCTCACAACTCTCAGCAGTCTTCAATCTCTAGTCCTGGCAGTAGAATGACCACATATGTCCAAGGACCCCTGGATCTGTGAAATATGCCAGCTAGAGGTTGGGTTCAAAAACTTCTAACTACTGACAGTTTCTTGGGGCACATATTGCTCTGGGCACAGACTAGACTATCCTTCAAAAGTTGGGTAATGGGAGGAGCACTGCTGTTCCCCAGAGTACTAAGCCCACTGGCTGAGGGTCCTCAACACTTCCATCCAGGTGATGCAAATCTCTCTGTAAAGTAAACAAAGTGCAAAAGAAAAAGGAATAACAAAATGCTAGTATCAACTCACCTGGGATAAGGAGAATGGAGGCTAATTATTTTCATTTTATCCTTTGTGTTTTTTCTCTGTCTTTGTCTCTGTCTCCATCTCTCTGTGTCTATCTCTCCTCTATCTATCTATCTATCTATCTATCTATCTATCTATCTATCTATCTATCTATCATCTATCTATCTCCCACAAAAACATGTACTTTGTTGTATTTAGGCAAAGAAGTGTTTGTTTGGGGGTGAAGAAATGTGAAGATGTTAGATGAAACACGAGGGCTCAGAGCTTCATCTGAGCTGAAACCACCTCAGTGTTCTTGGCTGAGATAACCCTAAACTGTGGGATTCAGTGAGATTTCGATGGTAATATTGAACTTCTCACATAAATGTATTCACACAAGGGCTCTGCCTTAGCATCAAAGTTATGTCCATTGGTAACTAAATTATCTGTAATAACCAAAACACCAGACAATCACACATATAATGCACAACCTTGAATTAGCTTGCAAGGGCTGCCATCCTAAAACAGCACATGCTGGATAGCTTTAAACTACAAATGTATGTTTCCCCAACTCTATAGGCTGGAGTCCCAAAGTCAAGGTGTCATCATTGCCTGATTCTTCTGAATGTACTAGGGAGAGTGTGCATCAAGCCTTCCTTTTTCTTAATGGATTAGTACTTTTATATAAAAAATACAATTATTTATTCATTTGCTTAGTATGTGGTGTGTATGTGGTGTGTGTGGTGTGTATGTGGTGAGATTGTGTATGTGTGGTGTCTGTATGTATATGTGTAGTATTTGTGTGTGTGTGTGTGTGTGCATGTGCTTGTGATTGTGTGACATGGTGCATGTGCAGAAGTCAGAGGGCAAGGTGTGGAAGTCAATTATCTCCTTTTACAGAGTGAATCCAAGGATGGAACTCAGGGTATCAGGTTGACAGCAAGTGTCACTATGCTATCTTGCCAGATTAATAATTCTTAAGAATGTTTTAAATTCTTTATAATTTCATACATGTATATACCCATATATAATACATACTTTGATCATATTCATCTTCCATCCCTCACCATAATTCCTCCCAGATCCACTCTCTCCTCTCCTTGTTCATGTTTACAAGTTCATGTCCTCTCACTTTGTTTTTATAACCTGAGACTGTTTTAAAATATATTCCTTTTGTTCAAAAGAAAGGGAAAATGCATATATTTCACATTAACCTGCAGCAGAAATTACTAATAGAATACTCACTGTGATAAAAATGAATCAGTGCCAATATTTTAACTTCTGTTATTGCCAGCCTTGGCATTCCTTGGCTTCTAGCCACATCATTCTAGTTTCTGTCTTCATGTTCACATGCCTTTCTCCCCATGCATCCATCTTTTCTATGCCCACTCTCTTGTTTTCATTTGAGTGCTACTTGTATTGACTGAGGGACCTCCATGATGGACTCATTTTAACCTCACTGCCTAGAAGAACCTCACTCCCAAAGCACATGGTTCAACCCACAGTGCAATCCAACTCCAGTCATGCCCTTCCGGCTCACTGCGGGGCTTGTCCTACCAGACAACTGTGTGCAAGTGTGCAGAAGAACAACTTCCTTTCTCTTCAGCCTCCCTTGCTTCCGTCCACTCAGGTGTTCCTGCTGCTTTCTGGCCAAGACATAAACACTCAACAGTGGCAGTTACTGTCCTGCTTGGATTTGCTTGTCCCTCTAAAACTATCAACCCCTCCCACACACCAAGCTTGAACAGCATGGGAGTGGTCAGCATCTTAGCCACATTTCCTAAGGAGGTCAACATATCTACTTGGATCCTCTTAGACCCTCATCTGTCCCCCACCTGCGTATCTGCCCGTCTCTGTTGGTCCTTGGCTGATACCTCATTGCTAGAAGAACTGCGAAGAGAGATGCTATGTAATCGCATGCAAATAAAAGCTAAAAATAAATTGACAAGTTGAATTCTGAGGGGCTGGGAATGAGGAAGAATGAGGAGAGAGGGGAGAAAAGACAAGAGGGAATGGAGTCCTCCATGGGACTGGTCTCCTAGCCTTGAGTTCTAGGGTTTGGATCCAAACCAGAATGTGGATGGATGAGAGGTCATAGAGGTGAGTAACAGTGGCAGGGGGGCAAAATTCTTAGAGGGGATGGTTTGCTTCAGGGAAGTTCCAACTCAATCAAAGTTCTTTTTCTTCTCCAAATTCTAACTCCAGCTCTCAAAGCAACTGCAGGCATCTGTGAGGTCACTGCTCAGGTTTCTTCCTGCTCAGGCAAATTAGGTGCTAAGCAGCTGAGCTTGGGCCTTACTCTATTCCCGGTGAATGGACTTTACCTCATCTTTCCATATATTGGATGAGACAGAGCTACATATAGTAGTTCTGGGGTTCACACCATAGGTTTACATAAAGACCATCACAGTAAAAAACAAGCCCATTGTGATTTCTCTCTCTGAAGACTCCCTCCATAGGAAGACCAGACGTTGTTCATTAACCTATTTCTTCAGCATTCAGTGAACACCTCCTATGTTCAGCGAACTGTCTTAGGCAGCTGAGACACATTGGTACACCAATTAGACACCCAATTCTCTCCTCTAGGAGCTCATGCTTTGGTTATAAGAGGCAGCTGTCGTGAACTCTTGGAGAGCCTTTTCCAAAGGCAGATCAGTGAAGCACTGAATGACCTCCACCTCTGACACTCCAGGAGGTGATGGGTGTCCTCTAGCCAGGACATCCCTCCCATGATGGAGCTGAGAATATGATATACTCTAGAATAAGCAGTCCTAGTCTAAGGCCTCTGTCCCATCTAGAATGCTGATGCAATCTGCACCTGAGACCCTGGAACCCTTCTTCTCCACCTGGGTAATCTGCATTGTCTTTGATCTCATCTGATTTAGACATCAATTCCAAGGGTAAGCTGATGTCCATATTCTTGTTGTTCATTCATCAGCTGTGAACCCCAGATTGATTGCTTACTATGTTCATTCCCGAGGATGTTTCTTAATCATTTGTACTTTCTTTCTGGAAAGGTTTCAGACTTCCATTCTTCACCATAAGGACAGAATGCTAACAAAAGAGATGAATGCAATGCATTCTGTTGTCCTTAGTATGTATCTAAGTCAGACTCCTCTAATTGCCAGTTCTGTCATTTAAGCCAGAACCTTCCAATAGAAAAGTGCTGTGAGCCCTGTTTGTGTTTTAAAAGTCTCTAATGTCTGTGCTAAAACAAAAACTAAAGAGAAATAGACAAAATTAATTTTGATTGTATTTCACTTACCATATTCCAATAGTATCAGTTATATGTCATTAATATAAAAATGCCAAGAATTTTTACAGCCCCCCCTTTTTTTACATCTATTAAAAACATGCTGTACATTTTACACCCATTGTACATTTGAACAAAGAATAACCACACTTTGCATGAATGATGGGAATATTTCAGTGTCCTCATTTGTACAATGGGAACACAAATGTTCGCTCTAGGTTCATGAGGGCAAAAATGATGTTCTATGTAAAGACCATGGAAACTCTTTAGGAGATCAACAAATACTAAGCTCTTTCTCCCTTTGTATTATTTATCCACTTTGAGGGTGTTAATAAAGGGCCAGTGTTAGCCTCAAAATATAAATAAGATTTTAAAACCAGATAGTCAATGTATTCAATGTTTTTATGAGCTGATGTTTCCATTGCTATTCTTACATCAGTGTTTCCATGAAGATTACTCTTTGTGAAGGGTCAAATTATTTTTTTCCTCTCAAAAAATATGGAGAAGTCTTTGCACTTACAACTGTGGGCCTGTCTTTATTGAAGAGTCTTTAGGGATATAATGAAATCATAATTATATCACTCTGCTCAATTATGGATTAGGTTGGACCTCAAGATGATAACTTCTATCCTTATGGTTATAAGGAAATTTGGATGCAAAGACAGAGACATGGAGGGGAACCATGTAACAAGAAAAGCAAAGCTACGAATGATCAGAGGGGCCTGATCCTATAGGCACTTAGATTTCAGAGGTGTAGAATCCAGAACTTCCAGAAAATAGATTTCTATTGGTTGACCGCATTTGTATGTGACAATTTGTTATGGTGACCAAGGAAATGATCAGGTCCTTAGCTTGCTGCTGCCATTCCTCATCTTACTCCACCTGGCCTTCAACCTCCATCATTCCTTGTCACTGTGCTGCTTCAGGTCATCCATGCTTTATATTCCGTGAAAACCAGCCTCTCTTGTAGAGTTCTGGACCCTGGTGCATCAGTAGAAGATGCAGGACTAGAGAAACTGAGCAGTCTGCAAGACTCGGAGCTCTGTGTGACATCCAGTCATGCAGCATATCTCTGAACATCAATGTCATCTTCAGCATGAGCTTAAACTTGTTGTAGAAGAACACAAAATGAGTGGTCTAGCCAAGGAGATCTCCAAAATATTCATGGATGAGCCTCATGAAATAATCTTCATTAGATCTGAGCTTCACAAAAAGGTCAGGTAGTTTATTTGAAAGGATGTGAAGGATTAAAGGAATAAAGCCTCCTTTGTGTTTGCAGGAAACAGAAAACAGGAAAGAGGGCGGCATCTCCATGAAGTGGGTAAAGCAACTAGCAGCAGCAAAGGGAAGGTCCAAGAGGTCCAGAGGGTATCAGGACAGGAGTGTGGCTATCCTGCCTACTATTGGCTCTTACCTAGTGACTAGTAAGAATGCCAGAAATCTGTCAGAAGGAACTGGAACTTCACTTCAAAGTGATTTTGAATCATGTACACAGCTCCATCCTTCAAAAGTAAGTGTTCAATTCTCTCCCAGGACAGTTTGGTAGAAAGAACTTCCAGGCAGGGTCTTGGCCACCTTTTCTCTTTCTGCTAGGGTAGGTGTGAGTGAGCTTTTCATTTTCACTGTAGCATACACATCATCAGGATGGCATCTATAAGACTCTATCGGAGGAAGAAGAAACATAACCGCACAGCCCAACAAATAAAGCTCTTGGAAGACATTGTTCCTATTGAAGAAGCATGTTTTTCACAGCTCTTACAGTGGAGAGTTGATCAGATAACACACTTTCCTTAGCGTGGTATTGTGTCAAAATCTCCTTGACTCACATTGCTAGTCTTTATCTTATTTGGTGACTGTGAAATATTTCACCAATTTGACAGACCCTGATCTGCTTACCCATTCCACTCTTACTGGATACCCTAACACAGATAATGCTCACAAAGATAAGGCTCGTGTCTCTGTAACTAGTGGATCAAGAGCTGACAAAGCCAATGCAGCCACAGTCAGCATGAATTATACATAGGGCCAGAATTTCTTCCATTTAATTTTAGGGCAGTGTAGTGGGTAGCTCTCACCCAAGGTGAGTTGGAAGGGATTTTTAAAAATGTAAATACTGGGATTTGTTAGGATCGAGTAGTGTGTTTAGTTGCTGTAACAAATAACTACACTACTGGTGGCTTAAAACAAGATTTATTTCTAACCCCTTTAGAAGGTAGATCCTAAATCAAGCTTTCAATGGGATTGGATTTTCTAGAATCTGTTTGCGACTTTCCTGCCTTTGACTCTTAGTTTCTTTTGACTTGTGAATAAATTATTCCAAGTTGTCTCCATAGCTCTCTGGCCTCCCTTCTGTAGGTTTCTTTTTTCCTGTGGAAGGATGCTTGCCATTGGATTGACTCATCTGCTCTGGGACACACTCATCAGAAATCTGTAACTAACTAGATATTCTGATGTGGTTATTTTTTTATGTAAGTGGTAGAGAAATTTGTGCAGTTGTAACAGAAATCCTATCGGGTTTATATTGTACCTGCAATAAATTCATAGATTAATTTAGAAAGAATTGATACTTTTACCAGATTGAATTTCTTATGGCTTCATAAAATCTTCTCCATTTCTGAGTAGGATTTTTATTGTTTCATTCACATTGTTTCTTCCCATTTCTTGCTAAGCTTGTGCCTATATTTTTTTCTGATATTTGTTTTAGTTATAAAATGTTCTTTGCACTACATTCTCAAACTGATCGTTATTTTCATTGCATTTCTTGTTTATTTTGTGAAGCTCTTAGGTTTTTATATTAATTTTGTAACCAGCCACTTTGGTAAATGCTTCCATTTCTTTTCTAATATGTTTTACAGCTGATTCACCATGGCTGACTTACAAACAATAATGATTTTTTAAAATCTCTTTTTTAACAATAAGAGTGCCTTTTATATCAACCTCTGGTTTAATTGCTTTGGCAATTATATCTGGAATAGAGGACATTGCTTCTTGTCCTGAATCTAATGGAAAATTCTTAGATTATTTCAACATTAAGTATGAGGGGAAGATTTAAATATGAGATAGCTTTTTCTTTTATCATGTTAAAACCTAGTCATTTATTTCCATTTTACCAAACCTTTTTATCAGGGATGGATGCTGAATTTCTTTAAAAGCTTTTTTTTTTTTTAAGAAAGGTATCTATTGATATTCATCCAGAAAATATTTGGTAAATAGTGAAGGCCTGAAGTAAAGCCTCTACCTTCATACAAAGTGATGGTCCTTGGCTGGTGGGGAGCAAATTTTCAAAGAACATAGTCCATTTGGGAAAGCTGTTTCTCAGAGGGGATGCATCTTCAGAGGAGGTTGGCATGCAGAGCCTTGTGGGATTTGGGAAACCGAGGAAGCAATGAGATCAGAAATGATCAGGAGATTGCCTCTTTAACTTTGTAATGTGATGAGAGACAGGCAGCTTCCATCCCTCTGCCTCAGCACCCCTTTGAAGATCTCCTTGTTATTTTGTCTCTTAGTTGGAGGTTTCAGTTGTTGTATATTTAATTTGCTAGATGGAAGCCTGTATTAGTCAGCTCTCTGTCACGATGACAAAATTCTTGAGATAATCAACTTAAATGGAGGGGAAAGATTTATTTTAATTTCAAGTTTCAATCTGTCACCACTTGGCCCTTGCTTTGAGCCTGTGAACATGGAGGCAAATGAACAGTGAAGTAGAGCTGTGTTGGTGGGATGCTGACGATCCAGCCACCTCACACAACCAAAATAAGTCTCCTCAAATTACCATGCGGTGTTATTCTATTAGTTCACTCAGTTGAACAGGATTTAATTTTGAAGTTCTGCATCCATATACTTAAGTCATGTTTGGCTAAGGAACTTGAGTCAATTTTTGCAAGTGTCTACTGAGACTGTTGGACTGGCTTTAAAGCAGTTTTTAATTGTCCAATTCTGTGTCCCAGCACCATTTGTTTTTAAAGGACCAGAACCTACGGCCTCAGAAAAGTTGATATAAAATTCTGAAGAGCAAATATATCTGAATAAACAGGAAGTACAGAGCAAGCAGTTTCCAAAACTAAGAAATGACAGACCACTGGCTGCCTGGACAGTCCCCAATTTCTCTCTTTAAGATTGGAGCATCTATCTTCAGCTTCTTGGCCCAGTATCTCTGACAGACATTGATTGTAGAGCAGGAATTATGAAGGACTTGCTCACCCTGTCTTGGCAAAGCTAGGCTGTTGACTTACCTGCTTCCAAGTTTTTTTCCTTTTTGGACAGTATTCTGTCTACAGGTGAAGTAAGGGCTTTTTATTACCCAGTGGCTAGTTTGTCACTAATGCAACTTTAAACTCATTGAGATAGATAATAGAGTATTATTATTAGTTGCCAAATACATATGGACTGGACATTGGAAATTTATGATATACCTTATAATTGTCATATTTGTTTCCTAATTGTTCTTATTGTTTTGTATTGTGCTTATTGTTATAATAAAAAAAGAGCCTTTTATTGGAATGAAAGGGGGAGATGTTGTGGGAAAAAAGATACACCTTAAATTAAAAAAAAAACAGTTTGAAGGCCTCTCATGTGATGTGACTCACTTATGTATTTGTACTTATTTTATGGTTGATTCATTTGGGCTTTCCATTTGCTTTCAGAAAAATTTGTTAATTCCTTTTTATCTTTTTTTTTGGACCTTCATTCACATTTTTGAAAAAAAACATGATAAAGTTGAGCAGATATTATTGCATCCTATCACTTTACATTTCTTTCTGAATATTTGCTGTTGTTCATAAATAATTTTGTAGGTATGTTTTAAAATTAAGTTTTAAAAACTATTGTTATAATAAAATTTACCTTTCATAAGACAGCAGCACTTTATCATGGGATACAGTCATCCCCCTTCTCAATATAAAGTAGATGAAATACTTATAATACCAAGATAAAAGTCTTTGAATGGCCACCAATGTTTTATTTCTCTTAGACAAACACCCACATTGGGTTTCCTGGGTCACATATAATATATATGCTTACATTGTTAGGAATCTGCTAGATTATTCTCCCAAAAAGTTGTGTGGGTTCACATCCTCAATAGCTGTACACAAGGGTCCCAGTAGGTTTCCCTGCTGCTGATGTCTTCCTCGCCCACTTTGACTGCATCAGTATGGGAGAGGATCAGAGGTAAGATGGATTGTTGAGGTCTCATTTCAGTTCCTTGGTGACTGAGAGTGTTAGAGCCGGTTCATGTGATTATCTACATCTTCCTTGAAGAGTTTGTTTGGATCTCATGCCTGTTTTTAAACTTAGAAGTTAAATCTTCATAGTATTGACTTCTATTATTTTTTAACATTTTTCATATAATAATTTGATCATATTCTTTCCCCTTACCCACCTCCACTCAGATCTCCACCATCTCCCTACCTGCCCAACTTCATGTCTCTCTCTCTTTCTCTAAAAAGACCAAAAACCCCAAAGCAAACAAAACAAAATAAAAAAAACCCAAAATACAAAAAGTTATCAAAGCCAATCAAAAAGCAGATACTCCTGGGCATGGGGTGTCCTCTGGAATGTGGTTTATATACATACACTCTACTGGAGAAAAATAATTTTTCCTTTCCTAGCAAGTATCAGTTGCAAAGAGCTTCTTGATTGGGGGTGTAGCTGTGTGTCCACTTCCATTTTTGTGTGTTGGGATTTTTGTCTGGTTTGAACATGTACGGGTTTTGGGCATGCTGTCACAGTCTCTGTGTGTCAGCCCTGTTAAGTCTAGTCTAGTGTTTCCTTGGAGTCACCCGCTACCTCTGCTCTTACAGTTTTCCCACCGCTTCTTCGACATTGGTCCCTGAGCCTTGAGGTAAGGAATTGAGTTCTCCAAAGTCTTTCACTCTTTACATATTGTCCAGTTGTCACAATCTGCATTAATTACCATCTATTGCACGAGGCTGCCTCACTGATGAGGGCTGAGTGATGATGCTAAGATCTCTGGGTATATCAGTATATCATTAGGAGTCACTTTACTGCTATGTTCTTTTAACAGAATAAAAAGGGTTAAACTTTCCATAGGCCCATGGCCTATTATTAGTCTCAGTTTCTTGGCCACTTCATCAGTGTTAGGTATGGGTTCCATCATATGGAATGGAGAGAGTCTTAAATCCAATAAAAAGTTGGTGGGTTACTGAATTATTTTATAAAAATTCATTAATGTATATCCATTATACAGACTGATTAATTTTATTGTGATGTTTCATTGTTCATTGTTATTAACCTTTAAATTAAATTTTAGTTGGAATACAAAATAATGGATTTTGTGGTGACAGTTTTATACATATATGTGATTATGCTTTATTCTTATTTTTCCATTGCTCCTCTCTGCCTCCTTTTACCAGCCCTTCCTCCTCTCAGATAATTCTTTCTCCTGTTTTTATGTCACAGCATCCCATGCCCATTTCTTTCCTCCATGCCCTGAGCTTTTCATGCCAGAAAGCTCAGCTGCTGTCCCCAAACTATTGTTGTGTATGTCACTGTGGCATTTTCATGCAAATACATTATGTACTTTGAACTTATGCACTCTCCACTAACCTGACCTATCCTTCCTTCCCTACTCCTACTGGCTCCTTCTTCCCAAATAGCACCTTTCTGCTTTATTTATATGCTGTATCCTTAGATGACCAGGAGTTTGGCTGTTTGTTTGTTCTCATGTGTGAGCACTATGAAATCTGTCTGCACACAGCACTTGGGATATCCCCCTTCTGATGCGCTAGTCATCTCATGTGGCATCCCTATCATATTATTCACATGAATGGTTTTTTTTTTAATACTTTATTTTTTTTCTTCAAGTTACATCTCAGTAACAAACCCCTCCCTATTCCCCCTTCCTAACCCGCCCTTCCACCCTCTTCCCTCTAGAGGTTTCCCCTTTCAGTCCAACAGCTGGTTCCTTCTCTTATAACA
>CAJQZJ010000520.1:2534728-2565706 GCA_907164525.1 Lophiomys imhausi | reverse complement strand
CTGGACATTGGGAATGTATGCTAAGCCATATAACTCTTATAATTGTGACCTATTTATTTCTGTTGTTTTGTATTGTATTTATAGTTATAAGAAAAAGAACCATTTTTTGGACTGAAAGGGAGAGCTGTGGGGGGGGGGAGAAATACCTTAAACTAAAAAAAAAAAAAAGAAGAAGAAGGGAAGAGAATGGGGCGTTAAGGGGGAGGAGGGTGGAAGGGTGGGACTGGAGGGGGGAGTAGGGAGGGGATTGTGATTGAGATGTAACTTGAAGAAATAAAAAATAAATTATTAAAAAATTATTTGAATAAATGAATCAATCAATCAACTGTTTCTGTCTAGATCCATTCTTATTAAGGATGGGGAAGCCATACAGGAGTTCCATATGGTTCGATTATGCATAAATCAAACTCCAGAATTTTGCCTAAATGCCAGTGATATGTTCTACTCTGCCCTGTAGTCTCTTTAACAAAGAGAGCCAGATAATCTAACCACAGATATGCTGTAGCTACAGCTCTGACTAGAAAGAGAGGAAATATGACATACTTTAAGACCCTGTTGTTTGTTGATATACTACTGAATGATTGGACATTCCAAAGTGAGCAGAAAGTGTTTTCTTGTCTGTCTGTAATGACCATCTAGATTCAATTGTTCATGCTCAATCCTATTTGTTGCTAAGGCAACCCGGTTATAGGGCATCCTCACTTTACCAAAGGTGATATTGCCTGAGTCATCTTATAAGTCAGATTTGGAAAGATACAATAGATTTTCCTGGGTGAAAAGTGATGTTAATGGTGACTAGATCCCAGAGAATTGCATTTAACTCGTACTGTTGTGATAGTTGTCCAAAATGAGTCAATAAATATATCCCATGCTGCCCAGCTCCCAGCAATATCTTAGAACAATCTGGTCATAAGAGAAAAATGAGCCCCTCTCCAATATTCTTCAAAACTGCTTTGAGCCTCAAGAAATCCTGTATTTAGACGATAATTTCCAAAAGTTGTCTGAATGTCTGGATTATTCAGGAAGAGTTTATTAGGATCCATCAGTTGAGCCATAGACACATCAAAATCAGGATATTTTGTGGGCTCCAGAAATATGTGGAATAAAGAAAAAACCCACCCTGATGATTCCAGTATTATTTATGTATTATTCCTTAAATAATAATACAGTAGCTCTCCCACTGTCTCCCCTCTTCCTTGGACCTGGGGACACCTTCCTACAACACTGCTAAGATTAAAGCTGTAGTTCTGTAGGCAGGTACCTCTTAGGATACCATAGTTCCTACTGCTCCAAATCTGATCTTCCTGTAGCTGGAGGATGCTGGAGTCTAGACCAGCAGTGCAGTGCTCACAGGAACAGGCTCCATCATCTCCACCAAGGGACAAGACTGACAACCCAAACACAGAGATCAGTGCTGCCATGGTTACCAGCTCCATTATCAACATCATGGGATTCATTTAAAAATAACAAAAATAACTCCGTTTCTTCCTTGTTTTTATTTTTTTGGACTGAGGCATGTGCCTCTAAGGCAATCTACATACAAGACACTCCATCCTCCTGAAGGCATGCCTCTCCAGATACTAACAGACTAGGCTCTATGCCACTGCTATGATGATCTCGATTTTTATAATAAGCCACAAATGACACAGTAATGAACCACTGTGCACAACAAAGTCCTGGTAGAACCATGTCAGCAGTCCCCAGAAAATTCAGGACAAGTCTAAAGAGGGACCTAATTTAGGTTCAAAAGAGGATCCTGAGAAGGTCTTCTGTGGTGAGGTAAACATAGTCAAGAATTCACTAGTTGTTGTTATCAGATTGCTAGATTGCTAGGAGTGTTATAGTAATGGTTCTCTTGTCCCACTATCACTCTTGCAAACAAGTGTGTGTGTGTGTGTGTGTGTGTGTGTGTGTGTGTGTGTCTGTGTGTGTGTGTGTTTCCATTCCCTTAGGTGTGTGCTGATTTAGGAATTCCTTTGACCCACAGAACAGGATAGAAGTGATGCTATGAATGTCTAGAAGCTGAGTGTCTGTTTTCACCCTTTTGATCTTTGGGATCATTTTGGAGAGAAACTGTGGTTTTGGTTTTGTTTTTGTTTTTTTCATGTTCATAGGGCTTGTCAAGGCTTCCTAAGCAACGGTCGATGTCGACTGCTAGGTAGGAGTGATGTCGTCTCAGAACCTCCAGCCTCAGGTGAGCCTTGAGCTGACAGGTGTCTCAGTGATCCCAAGCAATTCCAGCACAATAGCCTATACAGCTGGCCTACAGAATGATAAATCACTACCATCTTAAGCCACTAAAGGTTAGAGTACTGATTGATAATCTGATTTGGTCTTATATTAAAATACATAAATGGGAAATTATCACCCATGATCTTTCTGTGCAGGGATAATTATTATTATTAAGGTTGACTTTCTTCTAGAATTTTAATATTCAAATCAAGACATATGCAAAGAGGCTTTGTTCTTGTTGACATACTATTGGAATTCTGCTGTACATGCTATCTGAAAACCTGTATTTTTCTTGTAATAATATACTCATCATTTTCATGTCTCATAAATAATCTTTTATATCATTTTAATGACTACATAATACTCCATCATTGCATTATATATAATTTACTTAACCAGTGCATGTTACTGGGACATTTTGGCTATTATATTTAATACTGTAATGCACATAAATCTTTGTACAGATAAATGAAAATCTTTAGTAATACATTATGAGTACTACTGCTTAAGGGTTTTATTTTAGGATAAAGTAAACAAACATTTTAATTTCATTTCACTTTTATTAACCATGGGTTTAATGAGAGTTTTACATGTCTGTTGGCTATTTGTTTATCCAGCATTTCATTAAGAAATATCCCTTATGTATATTTACTCAGTTTTTAAACAATTTGTTATGAAACACACACACACACACAGTGGAATGATATCACAGAACATTGATATTCAAACTAGATAAAGTAGATCACTTACCACCTTAATTCACTTCTAGCTATTGGGCACAATGTACATTACCTACATTTTTCAAGCCTTGCTTTCCTTATGTGGGGAGCTAGTATCTATTTCCTTAGATTGTGATTTTGATGATAGAAGAAGTGTTCAACAATATAAGTGATGCAAACTAAGTGTCCAATAAATACTGTCTTTTACATATGCTTCTTTTTCAAAACCAGGCCATATTATATTACATTTTTGAAAATATTTATGTAATTTATGTGTATGTGCCAGTGAGTGGGTATGTGTATATTAGCCCATGGAGGCCATGGAGATATTGGAGGGTAGGGATTGCTGTGGCTTTTGGATTTGCTTGCCTTAGGAAGGATCTTAGGAAGGTATGAGGGGATGCTGTCCTATTCCAATGTGATGTGGGAGGTCGTGGCAGCTATCTCACGAGGAGGGCAGCCTGCTTAAGAGAATAAAAGGATCTACAACAGAAAAATATATGCCCACAATTATGTCTTATTTGTGTGTATATATGGGGGGATGTGCAAAACATGGTGGGTACATGGGTAGAGGTCAAAGGAAGACATTAGAAAGCTAGGCGTGGAGCAGGTCTCTTTACCCACAGAGTCATTTTACCAACCTCATTTTTAAAACATTATCATGAGTTGCATGGTGATTTGGGCTCATAATAAGAGCAGCACTTGAAGCAGGCTGTGGCAGGCAGGTTGACATGAATTTGAAGATAAACTTGGCTAAAAAGTGAGTTCCAGACCAGTCTGAGACCCTGTCCCCAAACTCAAAATTACTATTTAAAATGAAAAGTCTGAAGAGCAAGATCATAAATAATTACTTGTTAAACTGGGTGATGATAGAGCTCTAGAAGGACATAAAGCATGACAATTAGGGAAGCATGTGGTAGGTATATGAATGGAAGGGTTTTGGTTTTCTTTGTTTGTGTGTTTGCTTTTATTCATTTGTTGATACTTGTTTTGGTTTGATTTTGTTTTGTTTGAGGAAGACTCTCCTCTAGTCAAGGGTGTCTTTGAACTCCTGATCTTCCTGTCTCTACCTTCCAACTGCTGAGTTTACAGGTATGAGCCATCAAAGCAAAATTTCCTTGTATCTTATTTGCCAGATTTTTGTCACATACATAAACCAATTACCAATGAGACAATAACATTATAGAAGTTAGCTGAGATGCTTCATTGCTTTTCCTGTAGATGAGCATAAGGTTACATTTGCTGTGTGCCTGGACACATAGAGAAGTATTCATCTATGGAAATCTTTTTTCCAGAAGAGAAAATGGACAAAACAGAAAGGTAAATGTGGATATGCCAAAGAGATAAACATTAGTGTGGATTTTGAACGTAGATTATCAAATCTCCTGCCTGCCTCCACCTATTTCTTCTGTCCTCGTTTCAACTTTGTTTAATACAGTTATTAAAGATCTATAATGCTATCCTAAGATTAAAATGTTTCTATTCTGTTTCTCATAATTTTGGGTAAAATCCTGCCATATGGGTGATCTGTAGGTTGTAACCACAGCTAAAGTTTTCAGTTGAGATTCCATTGATCTGTACCCTATTTGACTTCCAAGCACTCTGGAATGCAATCTGTCTGGATAAAATATGTCTCGATACATTCTTAAAAGCCACCATGCTATGCTTTACAATAAAAACTGCAGGGCTTAAGGGAGAAAGGGGGTTAGAGACAGCATGCTGAAACTTTCAGTGGCCAAATCCCCTCCCTCAAAAAGGAAAGAAAAAAAAAACCCACTAATCAAAGAGTCACAGTTTCAAACATGTTAAATATTTTAAATGCATACATGTAAATACATATGGCATTTTAAATTGAAATATGCTTGAGATTTACCTGTAAATGCGAATGCTGAGTTACTCTTCCAGAGTGAGTGTGAAGTGACTGAAGAAGAGTGAGCTAATAATTTCAGGCAGGCTGGCGCCCAAGAAGCAGCTGAGCTAAGGCAGCAGTCAGAGGTCTTGGGCTGTGGGTGCACATTTATTTCTGTGTTTCTACCAATGGGGCCCCTCTGGATGACATTTGCACCAGTTGCTAGTGTTTTATTCCCACGGAATGGCATAAAATCAAACATGAATGCTGTGTCCTAATTATGTGTTATAACAAAGAAAAGTGGCAGATGGGCTTTGCTAGACAAGTCTACCAATCATAGGGATGGGGTGTGGTCTGCCCTTGAAGTGAGACAGTAACTAAGGGGAGGTAGAGCATTCTAGGAGACAAACTGATGGACCTTGAAGGGAGAGAAAGTTATTTTCCTACCTAGTACCTGGAACCTTGGCACATACAGTCACGTGGTATAGAATTTTCCCTACTTGCCCAACCTACCTGGCAGCCATTCTTACAACCATACCCGAGGTGTACTTCCTGGAGGAAAGAAAGGCCTTTATCACTAAGAATGGACACAGAGAAGAATCTGGAAGTCTTTCTAAGCCTTTTCATCACAGACAATTACCATGTGCCACGCACTGTCCATTCTTCATCAAATCTAAGCATACATTATGAAGGCTTCTACATCTTTGGACCTTAATTTCTGAAGACTCCCTGTCACACAAAACTTTCATTACATAGATATCTGTGCCTTTCTCTTACTGGTCTGTTTTTTGTTAGCCATGAACCTAGAACATCCAAGAAAGAGCTCTTTCTTTTCCCTCTGGGTAAAGAAGGGAATGTTTTTCTCCACTCCGCTATCTATGCCTCTTTCCATCCCATTCTGTCCATGTACCACCTCACTTAAGTTTGTCACTCTTTCTTATCTGTGGAGGGTACCCCTCCTTGGTTCTCAGGGCCCATTGAGGCTTTCCTCATCTATATTGTGATACCCCAAGTCTCTGGGGATATGGACAGAACTATGTAGCTATGATCACATTGCAGACTTTTTTGGAAACCCAATAAAGTACTGTTTGTTTCTGTGACCTCACTTTTTTCTGTGTCAGGCCAAGTAAAATCTGGTCACTGTCAAATGGTAGTGATTTTTTTTTTTTTTAAGAAAAGGTAAATATGTGGTTTGGGGTAAGAAAAGTGAAGTCGATTTCTTTGAGAAACTATCAAAAGAAAAATTAATAAACTTCAGGAGAGGAAATTGTCAACTTCTATTTCCTTATCAAAACCTATCATTTTCCTCCTTTTCCCTTTTTTTCGATATATGCTTACAGCCCTCTTGGCTTTCAAGTCCATAATGATTCACAGTTAGAGCAGAGTGAAGGAACAGAGGCATTTCATTCAAGGTCTAAGCAAAAGTAGAAAAAGAAACATTTGTCTGCGAACTGAGTAAGTTTCAGAACAATCACCTCCATTAGAATTAGCTGAAATAGAAGCAAGAGAGGAGGAGAAATGCAGAGCCTATTGGGAACAAATTAACCTTGGAAGTGGAAAGGCAGTGTCGGGGATAGAGCCAGAATGACTGGACAGATATCATGAAGGAAGAGAGAACATGGGGCAGATCATGCTACACTTTCCTTCACTTTACTTACTGAAGCCACCCTCTCATTGCACATGGACTCCATGGATTCTAGCTGGTCTAGTTGTCCATCTTACCTGGGAATCCCCTTTCTTCCTAGGTGCTAGGATTACAGGCAGCTATTACATCTACCTGGCTTTTTACACTGGATTCTGGAGATTCAATCTCTGTTCCTCGCACTTGTGTGGATCAGTGCTCTATCTACTGGGTCATCTCCCTTGTATTTTAAAGGAAACGAAATGTAATGACCTTCAACAGTGTGACAGAACACTTAGCTCTGTCTTCAGTTGTAGGACTTGCTTGATGAGAACCAGGGCAGTATCTCTAAGATTTCTTCTACTTTGCAGAATGTAACAAAAAGTCTCTTCCTCTTGGCATGGTTTGGCAACACCTCTAAACCTCCTCTCAGTCTACAGGATCCCCAAAGAACCCCTCACTGACACGCTCACTTCATGAAGCACTAAGAAAGGCCTTTGGTCTGTAGTCCCTCCAAGAGGCTGTGCTACAGCCTGTATTGATTTTGCCTGTCCTCAACCCTCCAAGGGCAGCAATGGGGACATTTCTTGGATTGTGCTTCCTGAACAACTAAAACAGTGATAACAGGAGCTTGTGTCTTTGTCCTGCAATTCTGAATCCTATTCCAACCTTCGAGCTTTAATACTCATGTTGAAAACTTCAATCTATGTCATTTCTTGTCCCTCCTGGATTATAAAAGTCTACTCCTCTGGGAGGTACAGGTATGGACTCCTAAGAATTTACAATGAAGAGTAAGTGCCTCCTAGACGTTAGAATCCTCAGTCACTTTCTATCCTCCCCATCCCCCAAAAGAATTGCACAAATCCTTCTTCTTTCATCCATAATTGTCCCAATATAATTATTCAGTTTGCTCAATTGTTGCTCTTAACGCAAATGATTCTGATTCTTAGAGGCAATGCAAAGAGATAAGAAACTTGCCCAGTGTTCATTTTATTGTAAGAGTAACTGTTGGAGGATGTTTTTGTGTATTGTGTATTCAAATGCTGATTTATGTACTCAGAGATATGGTTACAGTCCAGACTTTGGTATTGTCATTATTATGATGCATCTCCTGTCTTGGTGTATGTTATAAACATTGGTTCTCATTGGTCAAATAAGGAGCTGAATGGCCAATAGCTGGGCAGAAGAGGATAAAACAGGACTTCTGAGACCAGAAAGAGATTCTCAACTAAGGACCAGAGAGAGAGGAGTTATCATCAAAACACAGATAAAAAAGGAGGTGCCAGGGCGAGAATAAGACAACAGGTAACAGACCATTTGCTGGGAAGTAGGCCAGGCCAATATTGTCATGTTAGAATATTCCTGAGTATCTGCCCAGCTATCGTGCTTGAAGACTGTAATAAATATAAAGGCCTCCATATCATTATTCAGAGCAAGCGTGGGCATAGGAAAAAACCTTGAAATTTGCAAGTAACCATAAATCAAACAAGTTTTCAAACTTTTATAGTTTGTATTATTCCATTTAGGCCTGGCCCCAAACTCCCAGTTTCCTACACAATATGGGGAATAGTTGAAACATATCTTGCCACTTAGATAATGTTTTCTGCAACATAAAAAAAGCAGATATGTGTTATTGTAAATATTTTATAAAGCTAAGGAGTCCAAGGGACAGGGCTGGTGGCACTAGTTCAGGATCTCTGGAGTCTATGGTTCCACCTAAAAGTGGGACTCGGCTTGTGCATGTTCTCATGACGGTACTGTCACAGAGCTTTTAGACGGGAGGGCTCAGTTCTTTATACTATGTTATAGGGCTTCCCCCAGAGTGAATCATTCAAGACAAAGAAAAAAAATAGCAATGTGTTTTATATCCTAGTCTTGAAGTGAGTATCAGATTTAAGTATCAAGAGAGAGAGACCTTTGGGATAATCTTGGATCCTGGCTACCATGAATCATTTGCTCAATGGTTAATTTCAATACTGTATGTCTGTGGCACCATAGTGCAAAATTATTCTTGGCTTATACTTTGCCAATTAAACAATTACTCAACTTATATTTTCTTTATTTTGTATTTATCTACTCTGTGTGTGTGCTTGCACAAGAACATGTGGATGTGAATGTGTGTTTGTGTATGTGTACAAACCTGTATGTGTGTGGATGTCAGTGTGTAGGGAAGAGGACAACCTTGGGCATCTTTCCTCAATATCCATCCACCTTGTTTTATGAGATGAGGTCTCTCCTTCACCTAGAACTCACCAATTCAATTCAATTGAGCTATATCATTAGTGGGTCCCCAAGATCCACATGGCACCACATCTCTGGCCTGAGGAGTAGAGATACCCAACCATATTGTTAAAAAAAAAAAGATTTATTTGTGTTTGTGTGTGTACCTGGGTGAGTTTATGTTCACATCAGTATAGGTGTCTGCAGAAGCAAGAAGATGTCAGATCCTCTGAAACTGGAGTTACAGGTTACTTTGAGCCACTAATGTGGGTGCTGGGAAAAACACAGGTCCTGTGCAAGAACAGTAAGTGATCTTAACCACTGAGCCATCTCTCTAGCCCCCCACACTCAATCTGTTTTTTAATACTTGGTTTCTAGGGATTGAACTCAAATCCTTCTGCTTATGTAACTCAACACCTTATCAGCTAGCTCATCTTCCCAGCCCAAAAGGTATATTTTCTACCATTTTCAGACAAAGTTGCTAATATAGATAATTTCAAATGGCATTTTATCTTCCATTATATGCAGATTCATTCACCAATTCTTTGTGAATCACCTACTGTGTGCAGGTATTGTAGTAGCGGCAGATCACACTGTGAAATGGGAGATGAGTGTTATATTCAGCCTCTAGGAGTGTCAATCATTTAAGTCAGAAAGCTATCCACTGAGTGAGTCCATCTCATATTGCTACAACACAATATCATATAGTTGGCAGTTTGTGATTAATAGAAATGTTTTGGCTTATTCTTCAGGCAGCTGGGAAATCCAATATTGAGAGCTTGGCATCTAGTAGGAGTTTTGCTACTATGCCACCCATGACAGAACAGCAGAGAAAAGGGTGGAGGGGAAAGATCAGACTCCCAGTCCCTGGCCTTTAAAAAAGAAAAAAAAAACTTTGGCATTACACTTTAAGTTAAGGGGCACCCTCATGACCTCAACTCCTCCTTATGGGCCTTACCTCCTGACAGAGTTGCAGTACATGTTTTTGTAATCAAACACAGACTTTCTAAAGGACATATTTAAGCCTGTAGCAATAATAGAGTAAACATACAAACAGATCCTTACAAAATGTGACGATGGGTTGGTTCTCTGAATGTGGAGTTGAACTTGCAAAGAAACCATCAACATGAGGCATTTCATGTAGTTAAAGAATCAAAGTAGGGCCCTTGCCACCTTGGCACTATTAGCATTTGAACTGGGTACCTCTTGAAGTAGAGTTACTCTCTCTACATTCTTGTCAGTTACTAGTAGCATCTCTGAAATCTACCTACTTGATATCCCCCCTCCAACTATGACAAACAAACATGTCTCCAAATACTCCACATGTTTCCTGAGGACAAAGTTTTCTCCAACAAAGAACTACATGTTATATAAAAGTTCCCAAATATACAGTGTTGGGGGTGTTTCAAGAAGAGGGAAGGGTGGGCTGCTGGGAGTGTTGTTGGCAGTTATTTCCAAATAATAAGCTTAAAAACAGAACACCCTAGCAATAGCAAAAATTACTCAAAGTATAATTTTATGTCAAACTCTTACCTGGATTCCATGTCACTGTCCCTTTAAGCAGACATTTGTCCTCTGGAGCTGGCCTGCTTGTCCTGAATAAGGTATCTTCCCAGAGTTGCCAAAGAAAAGGCCTATCTGGCCTGAAGCTGTCTTCCAAATTGTATTTTAAGTTATTGAATCTCTGGGCTGGTTAAAGTTGTTTGGCCTTCAGCCCTGTAGTTTATATCACTGCCCCAGCAGCTATTATTGCCCAGAAATACAAGACCTCACTTTTATTGGAAAGATATATATAGATACCAAGTAGACTCTATGTGAATATGTTTAATGTGTTGAAAGTGTATAACCAGGTTGGGTGTAGTATCAAGTAATTTCCACCAAGAGTTAGATTATTTCAAATTTCAAACAGATAAGAATTAGCTTGTATGCTTAGAACCCTAAAATCTTAGGGAAAAAAAAACTTAGAGGATCTAGAATGGAAGACAAACAATGCTAAGTCAAATTTTCCATCACTGTGTGGTCTTGGACATATAAACTGGCATCAATTTTCTCATTTGTAATAAACATGGTAACTTTTCTCTTAAAGGAATATTAGGACGATATATGTGATATATGAGGTAATAGCAATGGCAGGTATACTGTATCCCCTCCATAGATACTGTCCAGTTTAACTCCTCCCAGCCTCCTCTAGACAGGATCTGCCAGAAATGAGGGAGATAGCCTGGACTAGAAGTACTTCTTATCCTCCACATCCAGGAAAACTTCTGAGTCCCTCAATTTTACCTCCCTATTTTAGTTAGACTCCTTTAATTCCTTTTTGGAGTCTTACAGTAATTTTCTAATTATGTAATTATGACCAGAGACAAAATTCTAACTAATATCTTTTATTACTCCCAAAGTCTCATAGCATAACAACATTCCAGCTTCAAAGGAAAAATCCATTTCTATTCTCCAGCCTCATTGCTCTTTTATTTTATTATTGTATTATTACTTCAGGTTACATCTCCATCATAGTGTTCTCTTTCCACCCAGCCCAGTCTTGCCCTCCCACCCTGTACCCCTATCCCTTCCATCCCACTCCTCTGCTGTGGAGTGTCCCTACGTAACAGTCCCCTGCCCCAGTTCAGCAGTCATATGAGGACCAAAAGTCTTCTTATACACTGGGGGCATATAAGGCAGCACCACTAGGGCAAAGTGTCTCATTGGCAGGAAAAAAAAGTCTATGTTCATGTTCCCTTTGGTGCATTGGTTGTAGTATAGTTATCCTGTACTATATGGCTAAAATCCGACTATAAGTGAATAGATGCCATGTGCATCCTCTGGGTCTGGGTTAGCTCATTCAGGATGAGCTTCTCTAGTACCATCCATTTGGCTGCACATTGCATTATTTCATTGTTTCTGATAGCTGAGTAGTATTCCATTGTGTAGATGTACCACAGTATTTTTTATCCATTTGTCAGTTGAGGGACAACTGGGTTGTTTCCAGCTTTTAGCTATTACAAATAAGGCTGCTCTGAACATAGATGAGGAAACTTCCTTGTCATTCAGTGAGGAGTCATTTGGATGTATACCCAGAAGTGGTATGGCTGGGTCCCGAGGCAGAGCTATTCCAAGCTTTCTAAGATATCACCAGACTGACCTCCATAGTGGTTGCACAAGCCTGCACTCCCACCAGCAATGGAGGAGGGTTCCCCTTTCTCCACAACCTCGTCAGCATGTGCTGTCAATTGATCTTTTGATCTTAGCCATTCTGACAGGTGTGAGATGGAATCTCAGAGTCGTCTTGAGTTGCATTTCTCTGATGATTAAGGATGTTGAGCATTTCTTCAAGTGTCTCTCAGCCATTATGGATTCCTCCTTTGTGAATTCTCTATTTAGCTCTGTCCCCTATTTTTTGATTGGATTATTTGGTTCCTTGGCATTTAATTTCTTGAGCTCTTTGTAGATTTTGGATATTAGCCCTCTGTCAGATGTGGGGTTGGTGAAGATCTTTTCCCAATCTGTAGGTTGCTGTTTTGTTCGAATGACAGTGTCTTTTGCCTTACAGAAGCTTTTCAGTTTCAGGAGGTCCCATTTATTGATTGTTGGTCTTAGGTCCTGAGCTGTTGGTGTTCTGTTCAGGAAGTTGTCACCTGTGCCAATGAGTTTGAGGCTTTTCTCCACTTTCTCTTCTATTAGATTTAGTGTGGCAGTCTTTATGTTAAGGTCTTTGATCCATTTGGACTTAAGTTTTGTACAAGGTGATAAATATGGGTCTAATTTCATTCTTTTAAATGTTGACATCCAGTTGGACCAGCACCATTTGTTGAAGATGCTGTTCTTTTTTCACTGTGTAGTTTTGGCTTCTTTGTCAAAAATTAAATGACCATAGGTTTGTGGGTCCATTTCTAGGTCTTCAATTCGATTCCATTGATCCACTGGTCTGTCTCTAAACCAGCCTCATTGCTCTTGTGTTGTTCCTTTCCATCCTGTGTTCTCACCATGCTTAAGCTCTGCAGGGGTACCCCATCTCCATCTCTGTCCGCGTTGTGCCACTGTGCCTTTTCATCTGTTAATGCCCCTCCCAGCCCTTGGCAATCATTCCATTTTCTGCGTCTTTTACTTTTGCTACTTTAGATGTTTCATATAAATTGAATCATATATGTGTCCTTGTTGGCTGGATTATTTCATGTGTGAGCATGCCCACGTATATAAAATAACAGCTTTCTGCTTTCTATGTGTGGTGCAAAGTAGTCTTGTGTATTTTGTTTGCTTGTTTTAGGAATGAAGGTAACTATTCATTTTACTTATGATAAGAACCCTTAATATAATATCTACCTCTTTAACATGTTTTTAAGTATACTAAACATCAATGTCAACTGTAGGCACTATGTTGGAAAGATTCTAAAATTTACTGTCCTATAGCACTGAAAAATTAAACAGAATACTAGTTGAAAATTGACTTTTCGTTTCTCCTTCTTCCTCCTAGTCCTTGGCAATCATTGTTCTATTCTCTGCAATCTTTACTTTTGCTACTTTAGAAGCTTCATATAGACAGAATCATGTATGTGTCCTTGTGTGGCTGGATTATCTCACCTACCATAATGGCCTCTGACTTCATGTATGCTATCACGAATGGTAGAGCTTTCTCATTTTAATGGTGAATATTATAGATTAAAGATTTAAATGCCATTAGAACAAAACAGCAGCCTACAGATTGGGAAAAGATCTTCACCAACCCCACATCCAACAGAGGGCTAATATGCAAAATTTATAAAGAACATAAGAAATTAAACACAAAGAAACCAAATAACCCAATCAAAAAATGGGGAACAGAGATAAACCGAGAATTCACAAAAGAGGAATCTCAAATGGCTGAGAGACACTTGAAGAAATGCTCAACATCCTTAATCATCAGAGAATTGCAACTCAAGATGACTCTGAGATTCCATCTCACTCCTCCTGTCAGAATTGCTAAGATCAAAAGACAGCACATGCTAGCACATGGTTATAGAGAAAGAGGAACACTCCCCCATTGCTGGTGGGAGTACAAACTTGTACAACCACTTTGGAAATCAGTCTGGTGATATCTTAGAAAATTTGGAATAGCTCTAACTCAAGATCCAGCCATACCACTCCTGGGCATATATCCAAAAGATTTCTTACCAAGCCACAAGGACATCTCCTCAACTATGTTCAAAGCAGCTTTATTTATAATAGCTAGAAACTGGAAACAACCCAGATGCCTTTCATCTGAAGAATGGATTAAAAAACAAAACAAAACACCACCAAAAACAAAACCTGTGGTATATTTGCACAATGGAATACTACTCAGCTATCAGAAACAAGGAAATCATGCAATTTGTAACCAAATGGATGGAACTGGAAAAGCTCATCCTGAGTGAGCTAATTCAGACTCAGAAAGATACACATGGCATATATTCACTTATAAATGGATTTTAGCCATATAGTACAGGATGACCATCCTACAATCAATAGATCCAAAAGAACAGGAACATGGACTTTGTTATCTGTTGGTGGGACACTCCACCCTAGTGGAGTGTATGTATCCCCCTGGTGCAAGAAGAAGCTCTTAGACCTCATGTGACTAATGAACTGAAAGGGGCTGATACATGGAGGCACCCCACACCAGAGGGGTGGAATGGGTGGAAGAGGGAGTAGAGGACAGGAGGGTGGGACCAGGAGGGGTGGAGAGAGGGGGCGGTAATGAAGATGTAACTTGAAGTAATAAATAAATGTTATAAAAAAAGATTTAAATGTAATAATATAGACTAAACATTCATCACACCTGAAGTTATGAAACTAGAGTGAAGCACAGGAAAAGGTTCATGACTTTGGTATGTGCAGGAGTTTCTTGGATGTGATGCAAAAAGAAAAAAGAAACAAAATAAAACCCCAAAACCAAACAACAAAACAAAACAAGACCAAAGCAGCACCCACAAAAAAATCTCCATAAATTTTAAATGGACATCAGAAGAGTGAGACTATAACCAACTAAAAAGCTTTTTCACACAAAGGGAACAGTTAATAGAATGATGACATGACACAAAGGATGAGGAAAATGTATTTGTAAACTGTATATCTGATAAGGTGTTCATATTCAACATTTAGAAGGGATTTATACAACTCAAGAGCAAGAACCTGATGAAAGAACCTGATGCAAAGTGTCTGCATAGATATTTCTTCAAAGAGACATACAAGTGTCCCAGACGCACGAGAAATGATGGCCGTCACTGATCGTGGGGGAATAACGCATTGAAATTAAACCTGATAAGAAGGAAATCATCCAAATAAACAAGCAGCCCCCAAAGACAGCAAGTGTGGGATGAATGTGGGGATTTTGGAACTCTGTATACTGCTCAAGGAAATCTAAAATGCTACAGAACTGAACAACAATGAGGAGTTTGCATAGAGTTAGATTATATGCCCTATTAATGCCCTGATAATGCCACTTCTTGAGATCTATTTTTATAAAATTGATATCCATATCTTAAGGAAATCATATTTATTCTCATCTTAATTGCAGTGTTAATCACACTACTAGTAAAGATATGCAGTGATCCAATGCCTATCAATGGATTAATGGATAAAGATAATGCAAATATCCATCGTACTATTTTAGATGCTTCCTGACCTAGAAACAATGTCTCACCTTGTCTACCCCTGAGCATCCTACTGATTCATCTTGAAGGACTGGCCATATGCCAGAGCATCATCTGACCTCCCATATGCCTCCATCTTCTCATTACCTCTTTGTTCTGACAACTTTGTACACATTTCTATTAGTTGTGTGATACACCATTGGCATAAATATTTGTTTATGGGTCTGTCTGCTCCACAGGAATGTGAATTGCTAGAAAACAAGAACTACAGCTTATTAATCTTGTCTTTCTAGCTATTACCACTGACCCTGCACCATCCCATGTTCCATAAGTATGTGATGAATGAGTCTATGTTTAGTTTGAATTCTCATAATGATGAAGCATGCCACAATAGAAAGTAGCTATCTGATTTTGAGTGTGTCCTATGTCAAATTCAAATAGATAAATCTTTTGTCTTTGTTGTTTTACCTACTTACACATTCCACCCAAATTCCTCACCAAATGCACAGTCATTTGATTACTAGAATTTAACATACATTATATAATAAAAATGTCCCCTTTTAGAAGAATTCTTCCTAGTTTCTTCCTATAACTAACTCCATGATGCTTAGTATATTATAACAATATGGTGAGCTGAGCCTTTATCCTAAACCCAAAATTTTAATAAGAGGACAATGTATATGCTCACATTTATTCCTGTATCTTTCTGTTATATCAATATTAGTTGGAACACTATAGGGGCAGAATCACATGGATGCTAAAGAAGTGGTCCTGGTAAATCTCCATGGACCCAAGTCTATTAGCAATGACCAGCTGAGCCCAAGTCCATCAAAACTCCAATTTTATCAAAGCCCCCTCTCTAGATGCCATTTTATGTGCTATTAAACAGAACAATGCAGCTCACCAGTGAAATCATCTACAATAACAGCCCATTAAAAGCTTTCCTTAATATGGAACTTTCTAATTAATGTAAATGGAGTGCAAAGCTTGGGAAGACAAGTTGATTCTAATGTTCAGAATGTAGGTAAAATAGGAAAGGGTCTGATTTTTCATTAGCAATGTATTAGAGAGCCTAATGAAATCTTTATGGCTTAGATATATTACCCAAAAGTCACAATTGCTTTGTTTCCTGTCTCATTTCGCTGCCACCTTTCTCTAAAAATTTTGCTCTGTTATGCATTAGATTTGAGAAAATGGAATTTTTTTCCACACAAAGAAGCATGGATTTTGTGTCCGCATACTCCTGGGGTTCTCAGAATATTATAGACAGAGGTTGCAGGTGAAAGATTAACCTTAGTTTCCAAATGTCCAAGTTAGAGGCAAAGCCCCAAAGGGGAGTGAAAACTAATTCCATCATTCACTTTTTTCCCCAGTCTTCCTTTAATCCTGTCTCCCACGCTTTTTTTTTTTTTTTTTGCTTTCTATCCCTCCTTTCCTTTCTTCTTCCTCTTTGCCCATCCCTTCCCTTCTCTTGTTCTCTGTTCAACATGTATTAAGGACTGTATCATTCAGCTTAGGCTAGTGTCCAAAGTTAGCACTGTCAGCTTGGCAAACCTAGAATGACTGGGTGTGGTGGTGGGGGGGAATAGCTCATCCTTTGAGCCATTGTCTTTACCAGGTTGTTTTGTGGATGCCGTAAGGGATTGTCTTCAGTGATGTAAGAAGGTCAGCTTAAGCTTTACAGTTTCTTTAACCTAGGCTGTATAAGAAAGCTAGCTAAGCCTGAGCCTGTAAGCAAACCAGTGAGTAAGCCAGCAAATGCCATTTCTCCATGGTTCCTGCTTGAGCTCCTGCCTGATTTCCCTCAGTGGTGGGCTGTAACCTGGAGGTATATAAGCCAAGTCAGTCCTTTCTTCCCTCGGGGTCCTTTTGCACAGAATATTTTATTACAGTGACAGAAATCAGATGAGAACAGCTTGCTCACACTATAATGATGACCAAACTCCCAAATCTTAAATGTTCAAGTATTCAAAGTTTTTATCTTTTGTTCATACTATGCAGCAAGGCAGCACCTTCTTACCTAAACTACTTACTTTCCCACAATAGAGCAGCAGCGACGACGATGACCAGAGAC
This sequence comes from Lophiomys imhausi, assembly GCA_907164525.1. Lineage (NCBI taxonomy): Eukaryota > Metazoa > Chordata > Mammalia > Rodentia > Muridae > Lophiomys > Lophiomys imhausi. The sequence continues at coordinate 2,548,389 of CAJQZJ010000520.1, read as the reverse complement.
ACTCAAAGATTCAAACTGATTGAGCTGCCATTGTGTGAGCACTGTCAGCTCTTATGGCAGAGAGAGAAGAGAATTTGACAAGTCAGGGTCTAGTCCTTTAAGTGTCTACATGGGATGTCACAGGTTTCTTCTGTGAACATTTCATTGCCAAAAGCAAGTCAGCTTGCCATGCCTAACTTCAAAGAAGTTGTTAGTTCATCCTACAGTGAATCTAAAAGGTCCCCTGAGAGGCAGCTAATATAATAGCCCATGATTCCAAAATGAATTAGAAACATGCTCTGCTGTTAGGGAGCTCAGGGTCCAGTTAGAGAACAAGAACAAAGAGCAGACAGGGCTAAGATAAAGCCTAGAAAAAGCTGGCCAGGAGCCCTAGGAACAAATGGGCCCTTCCTCCTCCCTGTGCTGGCCTTTCTTCTGGGCCTTTCTTCTGGGCCTTTGCATCATTGTTGTATGATAGCCTGCCTTTCCCACTGGGGTGCAGTGTGTCCATCGGGGAGACACACTGCTCTGCCCACAAGTACTAAACCTGTACAGATCCATAGAGTTCTGAGAAGGAGAACTGTGGCCAGCCAGCCCAGACAGGCCAGGAGGGGATACACAAGGGAGGTCAGCGTGCACAGCTAGTCCTGATCTTTACCTGGCTTATCAAACGGCATCTGGGGAAGCTGACCTCCAACGAACCCTTGGTTGGAGACAGCTCTCTATCATGTGGAAGAGGCAGAGTGATTTTGGGAAGTGAGAGGTTCAGGAAGTTGGAGTGTGAGATGGGAAACTGAAGTAGGGATGCTGCAGAGGCCTATACAGAAGTTCAAAGTTTTTCTTAATCAACCTTCTGCTGAAGCCCACAACCCATCCACTCACATTGAGCCCAAATTCATAGTACACTACTGACCACACACACTGATCTTGTGGCTTGAAAAGAGTCAGTGCTGGAACCCAGGGGAGCAGAGAGGGAGAGGGGTCCCTGGCTTCGGGATAGGCAGACATTATACACTTTATATACCTCTGTAATGGGGCTTTTCTAAAACCAAAAGAAAATGTCCTGCCTGGCTGTAAAATCACATTCCAATCAGCTTTATAGAATTGTGAAATTGATTATCCTGTGGGCCTCACAGGGGCTTTGAGCAAGGCACAGGGCCACCTTAATTCTTTGCTGAGCTCCATGTGCTGATTCAAGGAGACTTTGGCTTTTCCATCTGTCCCCAAGAGGAAAGGGGTTCAAATTGCCTTGAAATTAGGATTTAGTGGCTTGAAGCCTTGGCCAAGTCTCACAGCCAGGGTGCTGAGGGCAAAGAGGAGGGTACTAGACACATTAGCTCCTGTAAGCCACAGAGAGAAGAGATGGAGAGAGAGAGAGAGAGAGAGAGAGAGAGAGGGAGAGAGAGAGAGAGAGGCATGGAAGTAGTTCAGGTGACACTGGGAATCATGAGAGGGAGAAGTGAAGCTCTGGGATGTAAGACAATAGTAGCCTTAATCTGGGTTCTGAGTTTCATCAAAAGATAGTGGCTGAGGTGTCACAATCAGCTGAGGTATGCCAAGTGACTCACACTAGTTATTTCTTCATTTATATTTTCTGATATGAGGAAATGGCTGGAATTTTATATCTTTGGAGGGGAAATTAATAGAATTTTGCTATGTATTTTACTCTGGGCGGGACAAGGAGATCTTCCATAAAGAAAGCCAACCTGAGACTGGAAAAACAAGTAAGGGAAATCTGGGGAATCCGTCACAGACATGGCAACAATATATGCCCAAATAAAGAAACATTTCCCCAGAATAAAAGTGGGTGAAGAGAAGGCAGAACATGAGACTGGCATTCCCTAACATGCATGCTAAGGACACATGAATGTGAAAGCAGAGGCAGGTCGTGCATACTAGAAAGAAAATGTAGAGGTCCAAACACAAAAGTGATGCTGTATAGACTTAGAGGGACCAAGTGTGAACCAGACGCCCTGGAGACTTTATATACATATACAATGTAATGATATATATTGGCTACTTATTGTGTGCCAGAGCTGTTTTAAGTGCTTCTCATTAATTATCTTGAACTTTACATACTTTAGAAGGTAATATTCTCAGTGTCTGGACTCTAAAGATAAAGACACTAAGCCTAAGGGGGTTGTAAAAGGTCAAAGAAATGATAAATGGTGGGGTTGAGATTCAAATTTGGCCTGTCTGAACCTTGAGGGTAGTACTCAGCTAGCACCACACAGCCTCCAGTCATTTTAGCGAGGTTGGCTTTGTCTATTCAGCAAATAGTCAGTGAACTGCAGCTATGACGTTATGACCCAGACATTGTGTCAAGGGTTGGGAATGGGGACTGATCAAGAAGGCAAGTCCGATCCTCACGTGGAGCATGTAGTCTAATGAGGATGCAGAAAGCATGTGAATAGAGTTCGAGGCCAGCCTGGTCTACAAAGAGAAACCCTGTATCAACCCCCCACCGAAAGCATATGAATAACTAACATGAGACTGAATCTCTAACTGTAAAACAAGGACAGAACAGAGAATCAGAAGGGAAATTAGCATAACATGAGTCTTCACTGAAACGCAGATCCTGACTTTTACAGATGAAAAGAACCAACGTCAAGAAATACATGATCTTCTAAGGGTCATTAGTAAGTTAGCATCCGAGCCAAGACAGGAATCCTAGAACCCTAACATCAGCTGTAGGTATTTATGAGGCCCTCCCTGCTCTGCACCTCCCAGTGTCCTAGACACCAAGAGTGCCTTGTGGTATGAGACAGCCACATGCCAACCTCCCATGATCTCACCTCTCTTCCTGTACTCTGTGCTGCCCAACATCTGAAGATTTGCAATGCACACTAGATTCCATCTATTTTCAGTTGTGCTGAATGATGGCTTCCATGTTTCTTTCTTCCATGTCCAGCTCATGGATGGAAGATCTGAGCCAGAGCATTTCATTCACTGCCTCACTCAGATTTTCCTGTATCAGCAGAACGCTGGGAGAAAGTAGGATAAAGGACTCATGCCTTCCTCCCACTTCCCAAAGCAGGAAAAGCTTAGCCATTGTACAAAATAAGAAGATCCTCTTGAGGTAATAAATACAGAATGCATTACTCTTTTACTAAAAAAGAAGTGTGTGTGTGTGTGTGTGTGTGTGTGTGTGTGTGTGTGTGTGTGTTCCACAGGCATATGGTGCTTAGAGACCAGAAGAGGGAATCAGATTCCTCTGGAGCTCCAGGAAGTTGTGATCTGCCATGTGGATGCTGGAAACTGAACCCAGGTATAAGAATACCAAGTGCTCTTAACCACTGAACTATCTCTCCAGCTTCAGATTACTCATTTTTAATGGGAGAGCAAAGAAGGGAGAGACCTCAGGGAAGCAAAGAGTTATTGACTAATTCTTCAAAAATTACTTCTAGTGTGTATGATTTTTTTTTCTTCCCCTCCTAGTGTGTGTATGATTTTTTTTTCTTCCCCTCTTCTTAGTCAAGGAGAATTATATGCTGAGATTTCAGCTTCCTGTATTCCCCGCTGGAGTCTCACTGCCCCAAAACCCTACAGAGCTGGCTTCAGAGGCAGAAAATAAAGGATTCCCTTAAGTAGTATTCCTAGTATCATGACCCAATGGGGCTGTTGAGGACTTGATAAAGGGGAATGGACTGTCAATATTCTTCAGGTACATGTGCTTAGGGAACTCCTCAGACTGGCCCTTTCTCTTCCCTGATAGTATTCCCTAACTCTGTACTAACTACAGGATGTATGATCCCCATGTTACTCACTATGCCTTTACTGCAAGAGAGCCCATGATGTTATAACTGTGACCAGTAAACAGCACTGTCCCCTCTACTTTACAACAGCATCCTCCTGCTCTGCATTGGCTCCTCCAAAGCCATCAAAATTGCATGTTCTAGCCATGTCTTCCATGGGCATTATCCACAGATGACAAACCGAGGCATGTCTCCTCACAGTGACAAAGCTAACAAGTGGCATTGTTCCAGGCCACTCTTTTTAACCCCAGTGCTACTTACAGATTGATACAAAGAGCTCAGAGTCTACAGCAATCACATCCGGCTATGTCAGCTATGAGCCTTTAAAGAGCAGCATCAGAATCACCTGGAGGGGATTTGTGAGAAATTCAGGATTCCAGGCCCAGCCCTCAGTCCTACTCAATTAGAGTCTGATTCGGTTGCACGGTAAAGCTTACAGAGCAAGTGTGGCTTTAGAATACACTCGTGAATTTACCATAACATACAATCCTTGAGTCCCTGTGTAAAGGGAACACAGGTGATGCTGTTCCCAATTAGGTCAAGGCAAGTAGCTCCAAATCCCAAGCATGAATAACATGCTTGATACTCTATAAGAGCAAGAGAGAGGATGGAGCCAAGCAGAGGGTGTCCGGTGAATCTGTATGTACAACTTTCATTCATAAACTTAAAGAGCAATGTCTGCTGGTATTCTAACTAGCTTGGCTGGAGAAGCACATACAAGCATGTATGTGTTGGTATATGAAGAGGGACAGTTTAGGGGAGGGGAGGTCACTGCTTAGGCTTCTCTATCCTTAGGCATGAGTGGTTTGTTGCAGCAACATTAAACTTCAGCACTGGTGGAATTAGGGTGTACCTTAATCTCAGGGACTGGCTGGACAGCACTCCTTGGCTTTCCACTACGTTAGCTCCATACAGTGCATGGACCCTGTGGCCCTGAAAGCTTCCAGCATGGACTGCTTCAGTGTGGGGTCATGCTGGGCTTTTCTGAGCATGAGCACTATGGGGAGGACGGCGTCCATCCCAGTTATCAGAGGAAGGCAGTAATTGCAAAGCTAACTCAGAGACAAGCAGCTGACAGCTTGGCTTCCTCTCCTGCTAGGTATCTTCTCTTTACATGGATCCAGACTATCACCAGGTTGTTCTCTCTTTAAAATGGGAAATGTGATAGTGTCAGTCTCTGGTTTAATTCCAGGGTTGCATTCTTGCAGTCTCTGTCACAAAGCTTGAACCTCTTATCAGAGCTTTTCAAGGTGCAGTTATCTGACTACAACTTACCACTCTCTTGCTCTGCTTACCGGACTCCATAGTACAGAAGTTCACTTGTGATTTGCATTCCTAGACTGTGTGTCTAGAAACCTTGCCTCAGTGTGTTCCTTCTGTCTGTAATTCTCCAACCCAGCTCAGAGACTCCTAAGTCCCGTGTCACACCATGAGTAATATTAATGTCTCCCAGCACCAAAGGCTGGGCTCCACACACTTCCCTTTAAGAGGACCTAGGGAAATGGTGAGGGTTCTTATGGGGTACAGGGCAAAGAGCCAAGCTAAGGGGGAAACTTTTCCAGAGAGTTTACCATGTTTTTGGCCAGAGCATCTTGGTATATCTGTTCCAGACAGTCAACTGGACTGTCTGGTGGTCAGGAGCAGAGCCAGAGACAAATCTACATAATGGAGCCATTGATCACAGTCATCAGGTGCAGTCAGCTGTGGCCTGGAGAGGATGTACTTTTTTTTTCAGCGATGTTCTCTTGGGGAGATTACTCCTTAATAGGAGGCTCTTAAGAGGGTAGTGAGGGCCAGTCAGTGTGAGAAGGCTCTTTCCTGCTCAAGTTTCTCAGACACATTTGTACTGGATGAACTTTAATAGTTTTCTGCTTGTGTTTTGGAACTTGGGGTTGCTGTTTGCCTCTGCCCTATAGGAGGTTGCCCATCTTGTCTCTGGAAAGCCTTGTTTCCTTTCGATCACATTTTTCTACTGTGAATGGGATGCGATTTTTCCTGTGGATTGCGATAGTTTGATGTTGGCAACATACACCCTTTACATTTTCCAACTATTGTAACTATGTGTCTTTCATAATTTTTTCCCATAAAGAATCTTTCTATGGGAGCTGAGGGGATGGCTCGGCTGGTAAAGTGCCTGCTGTACAAAAATGAGAATTTGAGTTTAGATTTTGAGCACCCACATAAACTCAGGCATGGGGCTAGCAAGATGGCTCAGCAACTGAGGATTGCTGCCAAATCTGATAACCTGGCTTTAATCCCTAGAATTCATATGGCTGAAGGAGAGAACCAACTCCAGAAAACTGTATTCTGACTATTCATACGCCATATAACATGCATCCATGCACACACACTACCACCTCAACACTAAATATGAATGTAAAAAAAAAGTTAGGTACAAAAGTGTGTATCTGTTATCCCAGCACTGGGGAAGAGGGGCACAAACAGGCAGATCCCTGAAACTCATTGGCCAGCCATTCTATCTAATCCATAAGTTCCAGTTTCTGAGAAATCCTGTTTCAAACAGTAAAAGGAAGAGTTACTTAAGAAGGTAACCAGCTTTAATATCTGTCCTCCACACACATGCACTTGTATACACACACACACACACACACACACACACACACACACACACACACATAATTTTGTGATCTTTTTATATTCCCACAGGCTTCTTTATTTATTTGCTGTTGTTTGTTTCATTCTAAATCCTTATGCGTTGATAGCAATTTAGAATAATAATGGTATAGGCAGTTATGTCCTTTGTTTCTGACTCTAATGGAACTTTCCTGGTTCATTCACCACAAAAAGGGAAACTGCTTATCACCTATATTTTCCTCATAGCACACACTGTTCAGTCCCTTTTCAATTAGGCATCTATTAGCTTGTGAGTCTATCTATGTGCTTGGCTACCACCTGTCTTAATTAATTTGTGTTATTGTAACATAAAAGCCATAGGCTGAGCAATTATGAAGAACAGATTTGAGTTCTAAGGTTCTAAGGAGGTAGGAAGCCCACAGTGATAGCAACAACAGGGCAGGAGTCTTCTGGAGGTCAAATTCATTCTCCCAAGGTGAGACCTAGAGCATTGCATCTTCAGATGGTGGATGGAGGAAGGGCTGGCAGATCTGAGCTCATTTCCTCCAGACCTTTTATAAGGCACTAGTGCACCTGTAGAATGGAGTGCCTGTAACATAATTACTTTCCCAGAGACACTACCACTCAGCACTCAACAGGGTTAGGCTTCAGCATGAGCCTTGGAAGGACTTCAGACTAAAGACCACCTGACTCCCCAAGAGACTGGAGCCTCCATATGGGCTCTTCATTCAATCACCCGCCACATGGCAGGTACTGTTCAAATGACATATGGTTTTCCCCCCTCCAAGTATGAAAGCTTTTGTTTTCATTCTTAGGTCCTATAGATACTGCTCCTCTTAAGAAATTTATATTTAACTTTGTCAGATGCAGTTAATGTCCTCATAGATGAATTTTGAGCTACAAACAATATGAATTCTAGTCTAGAGAGTTGGGTCCATAGTTAAGAGCACTAGTTTTGTTGTTGTTGTTTGTTTGTTTTGTTTTGTTTTTTTCCAGAAGACCCAGGTTCAATTCCAGCACCCACAGGATGGCTCACAACTCTAGTTCCAGGGGATTTGATGCCTGCTTCTGGTCCCAAAGGGCACTGCATACAGTTGGTACACAGACACACATTTGGGCAAAACACTTGTACACATAATGCTAAGAAATAAGATGAATTCTATGGTAGAATCTTAGTTGTAAGGATGTCAACTTCCTGAAATAGATTCTCCACTGAAGTAGAAGATTCTCCATCTTATCCCTTTAGGATCTCCACGCTGGCCTGTGCTTAGGTTTGGAATTACTTCTTTCATTTGTCTTTTTGTGATTCTGTGCCAGCTTCTGCTGTCACTGAATTCGTGTGGGACACTTCCAGCTATGAGGTCAGTTCTGTCCACCCAAAAGAGACATTTGCAGTCACATCAGCAATGCACAAAATACTCCATTTTAACCAAAATACTCCAAATAATCCAACAAAACTCTCTGTTATCATTTTAACTTCTGAGAGTTATTTTGATCCCATGTGTATGTTTTGCCTACATGTATGTCTGTGCACCATGTGCATGAAGTCTCTTCAGAGGCCAGAAGAGGTCGTCAGATCCCTCGAAACTGGAGTTACAGCCAGCTCTGTGCCCGTCTGTGGATGCTGGGAAAGAACCTGGGTCCCCTGGAAGAAACGCCAGTGCTCTCAACAACTGAGCCATCTCTTCAGTCCCTCGGTTATCATTTTAATTTCCACTTGCTATTAGAAAAGGATATGTAACTGAAGCTTCTGCATATTTGATTTCTAGTGAGGTTGAGATGTACATCACTTACTGGTGATACCTATCCTTGTGGGCTTCTCCTTCACTGCTCATTCCTTTCTGTTGGCATGGTCATTCTTTCTATTGATTCATGAGAACTTTTTCTATATTAAGGACATCGGCTTGCTCTGCCATATGTATTTATAGACTTTCTATTTTGCTCTTTTATTTTTAATATGACTTGGCTGTAGGTTTTAAAAATAAAACATGATTCAATCTCAATTGCTCTGTATTTCAAGATACATTTTCTTCATCGACTTGAATGGGCAAAAGTACAGCATGGAGATCAAACACGCAACATCTTTTATATACTAATTACTTTGTGAGTTTATATTGCATTGGACTATTCAGTTGAATCTCCCCCTTGTTGATAGATCAACCAGCCTTTTCTTTGACCTCAGAGTGGTACGAGGCCTTCCTCTATAAAGTCTACGACAGTAGAAGTGTCACTGAGTGGACATGCATAGGGCAGTGATGTTGCAAAGAAGCTACAGGAATTCCCTGGGGCAGATGGTTGTGACAACCCCATCCATAGGCTACTTCTCCCTTCTTCAGATACAAGAGTAAGAGACTTGCTAGGTGCAAAATTAAAGAGTTGGTTACTTGCAAGAACATTCATGTTTGCTTCTTGGACTGTTCCCCCTATTCAAGTCTTACCCTGGAAGAAAACAGCTCCCCCAAAAGACCATTGGTCCCTCTCTTTGCTGGGAGCTGAAAGTCTCCTGTTAGAATCACTCTGTCCTCAGCTCTGAATTTTCTTGGACCTTGCATAATTCTCGAGGTTGTCTTGTTGGTATGTGTGGTGCAAGCCTTACTGTGAAGCTTTGATTGCGCAGTGCCTGAATGGTAGGATAGGCAGAGCTATAAATGAGTGTAAGGCTATGAATGAGGCCATGTGTAAAGCAGGCATACCTCCTCACTCTCTAGTGTATTGACCCCCCAATACTTTCTTGTCTTCCTTGTGTGTGGTGCAACCCTATTCTGCTCATATACAGCTGTCCCAAGAGTCAAGGCAAGTCTGTGCTTTCCAATTGACAAGGCTATACATATGTGCCTGTAGTTTCTATTATTACAAGTGAAAACTAATACCAGCATCAATATTTTTATTTAAAGTTAAAAGCTGCCACTGCCTGCCCATGTTCACATCACAGCTGCAGAAGCATTAACCCTCCAGACGGATCATTTGGGGATGTGACATCCAAGCAGAAATGACTTCTAGGCACCCCCGAGTCTCCATCAGTGGTAGGATCCTGTTGGTTTGCAAATAAAAATATAAATATTTAGAAACCCTAAGCTCCTGTGTGAAAACAAGGATAAAAATGAATATTTAAGATCCAATAATTCTGTAACTGTCTTGGACATCATCCCTTTGCTGACACCTACAAACCTGTCACAGTTTGGACAGAAGCCAGAGCCTTGCCTGGCAGTGCATCACCAGCTCTGTGACATTCATAAAGTCACTCACCCTCTCTGACTCTGTCCCCTCAGTAGTAAAATTCAAAGGATAACGCTAATTTCACAGTGTTCACTCTGCATGTTAAATAATTTAGGGTATACCGAGGAGTACAGGATAGTACCAAGTACACCACAGGTGCTCTTGCAAGCTACTTGACTGAGATTCCTGTCACTCTGTCCCCTCAAATATAGCAGAATCTCAATGTTTTAGGGGCAATGGTAGGGGTATTGGCTTTAATGCATTTGAGCTACAAGAGCTTAGCATAAAGTACGCAGCTTGTGAACAACAGAAATTTAATTTTCACAGCCAAGATCAAGACACAGGCAGACACGGCATCTAGCAAGGTCCACTTTCTCAGAAGTGGCATCTTTTTCTTGTGTCCACACATGGAGGAAGAGACAAGGTACCTTTCTGATGCCTCTTTTATAAGGGTGATAATCCTTCTGATAAAGACTCCACCCTCATGACCCAATAATCTCCATACTTCCTAAGATCATGTTGTGAAACTTCAAAGCATGCCCCTAGTGACATACCTCCTCCAAAGAGGCCAAACCTCCTAATCCCTCCCAAACAGCTCCACCCACTACATTCAAATGTGTAAGGAGCCTACAGGTGCCATTCTCATTCAAACCACTATACTTCCCTGAGGATCCAAGCTTTATTGAAGGTCAAACCTTCAAGGATAAGTCCCTTGAGATCTTGGCCTTTCTCAATTTCAGAGACACCTAACTCCCACAGTGTGCCTGCCCTTCACTCTACTGTCATGGGCTCTAAGGCTCAGCCACCATAAGCCACATTAAATGCTTTCTTTTGCAAGTTGCCTTGGTCATGGTGTTTTAACACACCAATAAAAAAGTAGCTAAGACAGGAAGCAAAGGGCTATTGGAATCTCCTAGAAGAAGGTCCTTCAGCTATCACCTCCCATCCTTCGAGCTCCCTCAGTGTACCTGTATCAAGCACCCAGGAGTCAGGGAGTCTTGATACTTGTCATGATGGTGATGATATTTAGTCAACTTCCAGACTGACTCAGACCAGAGTGTGCCTTATAAATTTCATTTTCGGTTTGGTCTTGTGCCTGGTTCACCTAAACACTCAAGGAAGCAATATGGGAGTGACAACAGCCCTTCTAGGCTATGTGGGACCTGCTGGCCACAGTATAGATGGTTAGGTTCTTTTCCTAACAGCCTTGGAAAATCATTGCAGAAGTTCGATATTTTAGCAACAATGAAGGTAGGTTCTGTTTATTAAATCTAAGGGTTTTGCATGTATTGTCTCAGTTATCCTGTGAGTTAGGATGTCCTATCTCTCTTAATAGATTGAGGTACCAAGAAGCTAAGTGTCTTGCCCAGAGTTCCAACATTGGTAAAATAACAGAACTCCACAAGCTCAGACACAATGGGGAAACTACCTCCTGCAGTTTGAGAAGGGGTAAGTGCTATTCATGATCAGCGAGGAGGAACACAGTCTGTCTCCTGATGGCAATGCTTACTTCACACCTCTCACTTGGACAGGTGTGCCTGAATATTCATGAGGCTACAAAGACAATTTGACTTATGGTAGAGGTATGGGCCCCGTCCCTGACCCTTATCCAGAGCTGGTTCCTGAGGGGCCTGAGAAGCTAGAGAAGCCCTTATCAGCCCACACAGCTTCTTCCTGCGCTATTTTCCCTGGAATGACAGGACAGCAAAAATGAAGACATCTGTAATTCAGCTCCATTGTGTATACACACTATGCTGCCTTGGGGAGTACCAGGCACCCACAGGAATTAATGTGATTCAGAGCCTGCACTTTGGATCCATCCATGGCTCCTAGCAAGTAGGCTAGATGACTTGGGATGAGGAAGAATGAATCATGGACATGGTTGGCTAGACTAAACACAGAGGTAGTCACAGCGCTAGAGGAGCCAATGTTATTTGTCTATTTGCTGAGGGAAGAAAATGAAGATTTAAGTGAGGCAGTTATTTAGGTGAGATGTTTCTGTCAAAAAAATGCACTTTTGAAGAAATATAAAATTTCCTAAAAATATATCAGATTGGCTTTCCAGAAAATTCTGAGCAATGCATGAAAATGATTGGCCATCCTGGATATATAACCAGAAAATCCAGTTCCTAGGTTTCTGTCTTTTTTTTTTTCCTACCTATTTTTCATTTTATCTGCTTCCTGACTCCTTTGGCCTGACTCCTTTGGTCTACTCCCTCCTTTGTTGCAACACTGGCTTTATTCTTTTTTTGCTTAGCCGTGGGTTTCCCTGGCACCTGTTTCTAAGGCTTTGTGTCTTCAACATGCAGTGGGATAACTCTGGCCGTAGCCACTACTTTGCATTCTAACACCTTACATTGTGTCCTCTTATGTGTCCACAATGTGCATGTGTGCCTGTATGGCCACTGGCTCCATTCACCAAAATGAAAAAGGAATTCCAGGGAGTTGGGAGGTAGCTTTCAATGCAGGAGATTGGACTGAATGGGGCAGTAAAACTCTCCAGGGTACTCCGATTTAGAGTCCCAGCTGTTGCTTACTTGATTCTTTCCTCCTTGAAGGCAAAATCTGATAGCAAGAAAGCTTGTTATTATATAAAAGAGACAGTGTTGGAAAGGCAGGAACTACCACAGCTCTTCCCTCCCCACCAAGCCACACTTGAATTAGATAACCTGGGAGTGTGGTGAGTCTCTGAAGGTCCTTAGTCCTCTGGGGCTAAAAGTGAACCCAGCAAAGCAGTGATAAGGTGAGAAGCCAATGTGAACAAGGTCTCCTTCGGCATGTTTCTATGTTCATATTCAGAGAAATCAGAAGACTATTTATACTGTTATTATTTCATCAAATGTCTTTTAATGAAAATTTTGATATTTTTCAATGAAAGAGCCTTCATATGAACCGATAGAATGATTCCTTCCACTACCCACACAAAACACCCTGTGCTTTTGAGTTGCACACCTTCAGCATGCTGGGTAATGAGTAGTCTCAGGTTGTTTTCGTCACATCTGGGACATTTATAAGCTTGATAGCAGGCTGGTGTTCCAGATGTAGACCACATAAAGAGGTTCTATTACTTCAGGTGCTATTCTGGCTGTATACCTTGTCTATAATGATACTCCAGTGGATCTTAGCCTGATACCTGACCCTGGGAGGCCAAACCTTAAGGTGACACATAACATCTCTGAAAATGCTCCTTGCAGAGAGCAGCACTCATAACAACTTTTGCTAGGATTCAGCTTCAGTATCCATTCTGAGTGTGTGATGATTATCTTCTTGGACACCTCAGTGTTCTGAATTTGCCTGGTCATTTTTGTTCTGCCCATAACCACATTCTCCCTCCACATCTCTAGAAGGCTGATAGCCAAGCAGCTGGACCAGTAGGCAATGTCCAGAGGCTGGGTTCTGTGGCATCCTCCAGGCCCAGAGGGTATTACACCAATCTGTCTTCCCAGGTATCCAGGGCCAGAGTGTGTGGAAGAGTCCCAGGATTCTGCATCTTCCAGTGTCGGTTGGAGCAGCCACAAAACTCATCAAGATAGACAGACAGACAGATAGATAGATAGATAGATAGATAGATAGATAGATAGATAGACAATAGAATATTAATATCAGTTGCCAAATACATTGGGAGTGTATGTTATACCTTATATTTTTCATAATTGTGGCCTAATTGTTCTTATTGTTTTGTATTGTATTTATTGTTTTAAGAAAAAGAGCCTTTTATTGGACTAAAAGGGGTAACTGTTTGGGGGAAAGAAAATACACCTTAAATTTAAAAAAAATCAGATAGGAGGGTGAGGGGAAAGAAGGTGGGATGAGGAGGGTGAGGAGAGAGGGGACTATGATTGAGATGTAACTTGAAGAAATAAATAAATGTTGGGAAAGAGAAAAAAGAACAAACAGTATAGTCTTCACAGCTGGTTCTCACCATGCATTCAGTCCCAGCAATTGTCAGTGACTCCAGGTTAGTTACCCGAGGCCAGAAGTTGACATTCGATGTCTTCCTTTATCATCTTGTACATTTTAGTATAGTGCATAGTAGTAGTAAAAAACACACATACAAACATGCGCACATGCACACACACACACACACACACACACACACACACACACACACACACA
>CAJQZJ010000520.1:2487819-2523157 GCA_907164525.1 Lophiomys imhausi | reverse complement strand
TGTGTGTGTGTGTGTGTGTGTGTGTGTGTGTGTGTGTGTGTGTGTGTATACAGACAGAACTCATGTTGCACATAGAGGTCAGAAGATGACAACTTTTAAGAGTTGGTCTTTTTTTTCTGATCTAGTTGGGAAAGGGGCACTTGTTTCTGTTGCTGCACCTTATACTTCTAGCTAACTGGTTGGTGAGATTCCTGTTTCTGCTTTCCAGGTTGCCATGGGAATACTGTAATGTAGATGCACATCGTCACATTCCTTTTTTATGTGGGTTCTAGGCATCAAATTTGGTTTGCATGGCTAATGTTTTGCCTGCTGAGCGATCTAGCTAGCACTTAATGAAAGATTTCTTAATGTAACAAAGTAGATTTTAAAAATTAAAGAATGCTATGTATCAGCAGCTGCAGATACCTGCTTGAGACTTGCACAAGATCAAGCCACTCATTCTCCTAGCATGGTGAGGCAGGGCTCATGAGCTGTTGACAGTTAATGGCTTCTGAAGAGGGAGGGACAATTCCCTTTAAAGGTGTGGTCTCTGAAAGGTCAGTTATTCTTCAGTAGGTGTCCCCACGCATATGAATATATAGTCAGTACAAACTGAAAAGAAAAAAATGGAGTTGGAGAGATGTCTCAGTGGTTACAAGCACTTGCTGCTCCTACAATGGACCTGGGTTTGATTCCTAGCACCCACACCAGGCAGCTCACAACCCTCTGGCACTCCAGTTCCAGGGGACCCAAAGCTCTCTTCTAGACTCTGTAGGTACGAGACATGCACATGCTGCCCATACATACATGCAGGCAAGTTCTCATAATATAAATAAAAATAAAATAATAAACCATTTTCACAAAGATGGGAGGAGGTGAGGAGGTGGGGCAGGATCTGGCAGGAGTTAGAGGGAAGAGCAGGGATTGAATATGATCAAAATACACTGTATGCAGTTAATAAAAACATTATGTTAAAAGAATCCTGTGTAGGCAACTTTAAGAGCTGTATTTGATTCAGCCTCGGGCCACTCCTACTGTCATCCATGGAGGACAGACAGCACGTGGTACAGTTACCATTAATCACTTTGATAGCAGGGCAAATGCAGAAATCGAGGGAGGACCACAAGACTTGAATTCCCTGGCATTTTTGAGACATCTACCTGTGACCAGTGGACACAGAGACTGCAGAATAAAGAAGGGTTTGATTCTGGTCAACTCATGAACTGAGTGTCGTGGAGCATGTTCTTCACATCAACATCTGTCTGCAGTGGATTGGAAAACAGAGTGTCACTGTTTGAAAAGTACTGATTTAGTCCAAGTTATTTCCAGCTGAGCCTCTCATGAAAATAACTATACTGGTTATTCCCCCAACAAGATGTGAGCAAACACCACTGGCATGTAGGATAGAATACAGGGTCTGCATTCTTTCTCATGTCTGTGGTGTGCATATATGTACATATGTATGTCACCCTGGATGTGGGATATATGTGCATATAGAGGTCCAGGTTTGGTCCTGAGAATGCTTTTGATGATTCTCCCACCTTCTTCATTAAGGCAGGTTCTCTGTATCCCACCCAGAGCTTGACAATACAGGTAGTGTCACTCCTAGAATTACAAGGGTGCCACTATGCCCATGTGGCATTTACATGGATTCTGGGCATCTGAACTCTAGTTGTCTTATTGTGAGTAATCCCCAGCCCACGGTCTGCATTTTTTTTTAAATACTTTATTTTTTTTTCTTCAAGTTACATCTCAGTAACAAACCCCTCCCTATTCCCCCTTCCTATCCCGCCCTTCCACCCTCTTCCCCCCAGAAGTTTCCCCTTTCAGTCCAACAGCTGGTTCCTTCTCTTATAACAGTAAGTATTATACAAAACAATAGATATAAATATGCCACATTTATGAGAGTAAATTGGCCCAGTATACCTTCCCAATGTCCAGTTTATACATATTTGGCCCCTGACTTTAACATTCTACTATCTAACCAACTCCATGAGTTTAAAGGTCTATATGTGACTCAACATTCATACTATCTTGCAACACACTTTTAAGAGTATCTTCTTAGATCTATAACACCCTCTTGATTCCTAAACAGTTCAAAATTTAACTATAAGATTCTATCTGTCTATTCTTCAACCACCTCAGAGACCTGAGAGGGATAAAAATATTTGCTTATATAGGAAGTGCAGAGCCTGCAGCTTCCAAAACTAAGAAAGAACATACCAATAACTGCCTGGACAGTTCCCATTTTCTCTCCATACATTCCAGCATCAATCTTCAGCCTTTGGGTCCTGTTTCTCTGACAGACATTTGTTGTAGAGCAGGGATTATGAAGGACTTACCTACCCTGTCTTGGCAGAGTTAGGCTGTCGACTTCCCTGCTACCAAGTTTTGTCCTTTTTGGACAGCAGTCTGTCTGCAGTTGGTGCAAGGGGTTTTTTCATGCCAAGAGAAAGGCTTGCCACTAATTCAACCATCTTACAGTGGAGGTTCTTCGATGCTTATCTTCTACTTGGAGTAGAATAGGGGGTGCTGTCAGGCGCTGATATGTCTCGATATCAAAAAAAAATCTTGATTTAAGATAACATCTTTGAATGCCATATTCTGCAGATCTCTAGGGGTTTTTGAAGATGCCCTATCCATCTCTTGTATTTAGATAAGCAAATGTTGCTTGTCTCTTAGCAACTTGATTACTGGGTAGTTTAGAGAATATCTGTGATAGACTGTCATAGTAGCTAACAAAGAGACATGTTTGCATGACTAGGAGTTTGTTTTAACTATCCTAGATAGTTAAAACAAGTTAATACAGGTAGTGTCACTCCTAGAATTACAAGGGTGCCACTATACCCATGTGGCATTTACATGGATTCTGGGAATCTGAGCTCTAGTTGTCTTATTGTGAGTAATCCCCAGCCCACGGTCTGCATTTTTGACATTATAACTACTATACTTTGAAAGGGCTAGCCCAATTGATTTATGTTCAGTACCAGATACATAACAGATCTCTAAGATTTAAGATGAGTTATAGAGTGTGAATTATCTCATTAGATGTTTTGGTATTGATAACAGACTAAAAGGATAGTATTGTGGGATGTATTGAGTACAACGAGATATATTGTTATATATCTTTTTGCTATATTGTTATAAAGTGAGCTAACCCAGACCCAGAAAGATACACATGGCTTGTATTCACTTATAACTGGATTTTAGCCATTCAGTACAGGATAACTATCCTACAACCAACAGACTGAAAGGAACGGAACATTGACTTTGTTACCTGTTAGTGGGACACTTTACCCTAGTTGAGCTACCATCTAGGCCCCCAGTGCAAGAAGAAGCTCTGAGCCCTCATATGACTGATGAACTGAGGGGGCTGAGATGTGGGGGCACCCCACACCAGAGGAGTAGGATAGGTGGGAGAGGGGGTAGAGGCTGGGACGAAGACGGGTGGAGGGAGGGGGCTGTGATGAATATGTAACCTGAAGTAAAAAATAAACATAATAAAAAAACAAAAAAAGATTATATGTTTTGTTATTATAGTATATTTTTACTAATAAGTTTTCTTCTTTGACAATTTTATACATACATATATATATATAAAATATTTTCTGGTTACTCTCCCCTCTCACTCTCTCATTTACCTCCCACCCTTTCTAGCTCCCTACTTCCCTACTAATGTCTTTCCAAAGTTCATGTCTCTTGGGTTGTGTCCCCCTGCATTTAAGTTGGGCCATCTGTGTGATCCTGGATTCAGACCACTCATTTGAGCCTGGTGGACACATCACTGGGTTCAGTGTTAGATTCTATACCTTACCCTCACATAGCCTGTTAAGTTCCCAGTAATTCAGCAGTAAGTAGTAAGAACCTATGAGCCCTTCCCTAGTCCATAGCTTACTGTTGGCTGGGGCATTCTTTTGTAAGTCCAGTGTCAGTAATGGCAGAAGATATGAATTCATGATTGCCATGACAGTGTCATGCTTAAAAGAATGTATTCGGCAGCTTTTCTTTCTGTCTTTGAGCTCTTAAATTCTTTCCACACCAGCTGTGTAATGATCTTTGTAATAACCTCCCGAGGATGTTGTATGAATGTCTTGTTTGGGGCTAAGCCTTTGGAGATCATTTATTCTATTCTCAGCATCCTGTCCAGCCTCAAGTTCTGAATGCACTATTTGCTCACTGCAAAGAGAGGCATCTCTAATTAGGGCTAAGAGTATCCTTTGTAGGTATAGACACAGATGTGTAGAAGGCAGCTTGCTGTTATGTCAGTTTAGTTAAACAATAGTGTAGTAGCGTCCCTTACTGGGGCCTAAGACCTCCTCAGTCACAAGTGTGTGACTGGGCATACAGTACTAGGAATGAATTCTCTCCCATGGAGTGGACCTCAAATCCAATCAGAGAGTAGCTGGTTACTCATATAACATTCATACCATTATTGTACCAGTGGGCACATATTGCCTGGCAGGTTGGGAATATAGTTCAAAGAGTACAAAGGTGGATAGAGCCATTAATGCCTTTACTCCTTGCAGAAACCTGTAGCACTGTTTGACATGACAGTAAAAAGTAGCCAGCATGGGAGAAGCTTCTAGCTCAATTGCAGTTTGATTTCTCTATACTTTGCATTCGATGTGTGTAGTATCTTCAGAAACAGAGTCTCTCTAACCAACAGCCACAGAGGTATCCCACACCTATCACTGGAAATTTTGTTTAGGGGCCTGTTGTTTCTAGGACTGACATTGTCAGGGGGCTTCTACCATCAAAGTCTTTTATACGTTTTATAAAATGTTTATATGTTCTTTTTTGTGTTTTATAAATTAGATCACAAGATAGCAAGTTTGTAGATGGCCTTTCATATCCCCTTCATTTTTGTTAACCTCAACCTATTCTCCCATCTCCCCATCTTCCATTCCTTATCCTGATTAAACATTTCCACCTCCAGCACCTCTCTATCCACCCATATTTTACCTATGTGCTATTGTCTCCCCTCCCTTGGGGTAGCTCCTCCACAACTGTCCTTTTTTTAAACTCTGGAAGCTTGAGGAGTATAGAAAACTAAGCTGGCATGCTCTGATTGTGTTAGACATGACTGTTCCATGGGCTGGTCAGTAGAAAACTCAGGGCTGTGGTTGTCTGTACCGTGGACAGCACCAAGCAGCTCTGTAGCATGCTGGCTTAGCTTGCCTCTCTTCCCCTCCCTGCCCTGATGCCCCTCTCCAATGAGCTAGCTCCCTTAGTTACTGATTATGGCATTTACTCACTTGCTTATCACTTTGTCTCACAGATTAATTACAAGGCTGTTGGCTCACTGGATCCAAGTGCGGACCTGTCCAGCCAGAGGGGCAAAGTGTTCAAACTCCGGAATGAAACCCACCACCTCTTTGTGGGTCTGTACCCTGGGACCACCTACTCCTTCACCATCAAGGCCAGCACAGCCAAGGGCTTCGGACCCCCTGTCACCACTCGGATTGCCACCAAGATCTCAGGTATCTCTTTCAGAAAGAGAAAAGGGGAGGGGAGTTTCTGCTCCCATCTCCTGCAACCTTAATAAATTCCTGGAGTAAAAAGAGGCAGAACCAACTATCATTGATGGCAATGGAACAATTTAGACAATAAAATCACTATTGGGTTGAAGAAAGTCCAATTGATAAACTTCTGAAGTTCACCAAATAACATGCCCTGGGGTGGGATTAAGAATGAAAAGAGTGGGCTGGAGAGATGACACGCTCATTAAAGGCTAGGCTCACAACCAAAAATATAAGAATAAAAAGAGTGAGAGCAAGAGTGAGTGAGTGAGAAAGACAGACAGACAGATACACACACACACAGAGAGAGAGAGAGAACATAAAAGTTGGTTTGTGAACTTATTTTCCAAATAGAATACAATATAATATATCCACAGCACTGGCTCTCATGAAATATCTGATGAATGAATGAAGGAATGAACGAATGAATGACCAAGGTGCAGTAGCCCAAGACTGCAAACTACCTGTACCAGTAGGATTCACCACACTATCTGAGAGCATTAAAATAGAACCTTTTCAGAAAGTGTATTTACAGCTTCCATATTTTGGAATATCTATGCAATCTGGTCTGCATGCATATGTATTTTGCATGCAGTTCTGCAGAAGCCATGATTTTTTTTGTAGCTTAATGTTCCCACTTATCCTCATCCCATAAGTATTTCCCACGCTGCTGCATTGCTTTCATTATAATGTTCTGTCAACTGGATGGACGTAATTTAATTAAACAGTCCCTGGTGGTTGAATGTATTTGGTGTTTCTACATTTTTATAAAATAGCGCTTCAATAAACATGTTACAAAATAAAGTTTAAATCGTTGATTGGGATTATAACTTTAGGATTAAATTCAGAAATTGAAAAACAGAATTGAAAGAGATGTGGGTTTTAATAGCTCATAATACAAATGGCTAAATTACCTTTCAAAGGATTAGATTTAGTCACACTCCTGTGGGGGGAGAGGGTCTCGTGAAAAAAAAAAAGAAACTAATTCATCCTTTCCTTAATTTGCATCTAAATGCAATGTGTTTAACAAGGTTAACTCAGTTTTCACATGTTTATAAAGTACTGATAGATCCCATATATTCCTTTTATTCTGGATGGTAGAGGCACTTGATGATGATCATGCTTAACCCCTCTTCAGACTGTTGCATCAAGGGAGAAGTAGATGGGGAATCAAAGCCTCTCTTACTGAAGGCCTCTGATCTCATGGGGTTCCCACTACCTCTACACAGCCAGGATGGGATCAAGGAGAAGTGTCCAGGGACATGTGGGAGCTGTGCTTCATCACCTCCAATTTCTTTCTCTTGCCCAGCTCCGTCGATGCCTGAATATGATGCAGATACGCCACTCAATGAAACAGATACAACCATCACGGTGATGCTCAAACCCGCCCAGTCCCGGGGAGCCCCTGTCAGGTGAGGAGCTGTGGTCCGCGGCTTTCCCCTCTGTACCTCACACATCTCCAGGTGAATCACATGACTGGCAATGTGCCTGGCCGAGTGAGATAAGCCAGAAGCCAGCTTTTCTACAAGGAAGATGGTCAGCAACTCTAAGCCCAGTTCAGAGGGAAGTGCTGAGCCAGGATCTTCTCTCTCCACAGTGAATCTCAGTTCAGAGGGGACATCCCTGGTAGGGACCTGAAATGATCAGGGAGAGAAATTTCTGGAGCATAATTAAGGAAAATTTAGTTCATGGGTGGAAAACCTAGACACGGTGCTTTTGTAAGATCTCCTGACTTGTTGCCATAATAGACAGATAGACAGACAGGCAGGCAGGCAGGCAGGCAGGCAGGCAGATACTCTGTATTCTCCAAATAATCTGATCACAGATTTCAAATAGATGAACCCTAGGGGCTGATTCAGTCTAGAGCTATAAGGTGTTAAAATCTCACAGGGATCATGCCTTCAGGATTCCACTGCTTATTTTAAAGAGAGTTTGCTGGTACTTAAATGGGTACACAGGCACCAAGAATATCTTATTGACCCAAGGTTGACTTGAGTAAGTTCATAGCTATCAGGATGGCTTGGCATTTATTTTAAACAAGATCCCCTTTGTCCAAAGCAACAATGTTGACTGCTGTGTCTGCTCAGAACTGCAGGCCTTAGACCCTCAGTCCATTCAAATAAGTGGAGTTCTAGGTGGAAATTCCAGATTGGCTCAGTTCAGTCCAACAAGCATGAACAGGTCCCTTATATACAGTGAATGGGGAGGGTGAGGGGCTGTTGAAAACAATGATTCATTGAGCATATATTAATTAATGTGCTTTATTAATCTCAGTGCCTGGGATAATGGCATCCAACTAGTCATATGTTCTAAGGAAGCCAACCTTAGTTGCAGAGACAGACACATGACATTGTTACAATGCTATGCAGCCATATAGAAATCTTCACAGGGGCTTATAAACACTCAAAGAAAACTCCCAGGGAAGGTGACACTGAGTTGTATAAGGTTTGACTTGTTACAGATGTCCAATATGGACCAGGAGAAGGGTGTCTAGTTAAGATTGGATTAGCCTTGTTTCTGATAGCTGAGTAGTATTCCATTGTGTAAATGTACCACAATTTTTTTTATCCATTCATCAGTTAAGGGTCATCTGTGTTGTTTCCAATTTCTAGTAATTACAAATAAGGCTGCTATGAACATAGATGAGTATATGTCCTTGTGGTTTGGTGAGGAATTTTTGGGTGGATACCCAGAAGTGGTATGGCTGGGTCTTGAGGTAGGGCTATTCCAAGTTTTCTAAGATATCGCCAGACTGATTCCCATAGTGGTTGTACAAGTTTGCACTCCCACCAGCAGTGGAGGAGTGTTCCCCTTTCTCTACAACCTTGCCAGCATGTACTGTCATTTGAGTTTTTGATCTTAGCCATTCTGACAGGTTTGAGATGGAATTCGCAGCCAAATGGATGGAAGTAGAAAAGCTCATCCTGAGTGAGCTAACCCAGACTCAGAAAGTTGCACATGGCATCTACTCACTTATAATTGGATTTTAGCTATATAGTACAGGATAACTATCCTACAACCAACACACTAAAAAAATCAGGAACATAGACTATATTACCTAAAAGGGGACAATTTGCCCTAGGGGTGCTACTATGCAGGCCCCCAGTGCAAGAGGAAGCTCTTAGCCCTCATATGACTGTTGAACCAAGAGGGGCTGATATGTAGGGACACTCCACATTGGAGGAGTGGGATGGGTGGGAGAGGGTGGGAGGGTGAAACTGGGAGGGGTGGAAAGAGGGCACTATGATGGAGATGTAATTTGATGTAATAAATAAACATTATAATTTTAAAAATTTAAAAAAGTGGAATAGCCATGCCTAGTTAAGTTTTTGTTAACCTAAAGAGCAAGATCAGAAAGATGAAATGGAAAGGAATCGGGATATGTCCTAGGGGCTCAGGCTGATTTGAGAGCCATAGGGGTCTGCTAGGGTTTGGTTTTAACAGCATCACCTTGCATGCCCCTGGGACTGGGAGACCAACCAAGAAAGGAGGCTTTTGAGAAACATAGTTCTGATCTTCATTTTCAACCTTCATTCAACTCTACCCAGAAAATATAATGGTGGGGCCAACAGAATGAGGCAACAAACATTCAGAAGTTCTTGCCTAGTATGAAGACTGGGGGATGGCCCTCTTTACTAGGCCCAGGGAATAGAGTTGGGATGATGCTTATGGGCCTCTCACTGAGGTATGTCAGAACTGTCCTTCATCTGATAATCCAAAGCAGATGCTGGCATTTCAAACCAAGGCACTCACTGCCTGCTTTCCCTTCAACTACTCTGGTATACCATTCTCATTTAATTTTTCATATATACTAAGGTAAAAGGGTATTTAAAGAGCCACATTGTATTTCTATGTGCCTATCATCTACATAGCACTCTCTGTATGCTCATCAAGTTTCTATAAAGCTCCCCTAAGTTTTAAGATATGGAAACTGAGACAAACTGAAGATAATGAGTTGACTCAGACCACGAAACAAGTGGGCCAGGCAGGACTGAAGCCCAGTTCTGACCCTAGCCCCACGTTCCTTTTAGTAAACCACGTCATCTTACTAGGAGGATGGTATGCATGACATAGTTTGCTGACATTTCCATCTTGAAATTTTGAAGGAAATGTCACTGCTCAAAGGGGAAATGGTTGCTGTCAAGAAGTCTCTGGCTGCTTGCCTTCTCAAGGCCCTGGGTCACTGAGAGTGGGTGTACACTCTGTCTCTGGAATTATTTTCAGACCAATGCCTGGGCATTTGCCAAGAAGGGGAGGAGACTAAGCAACAACATAGAGAAGGCCTTTCAGGACAACTGCTGGGAGAGTGGAAACACCACTGTATGTTTCAGTTGCAGTAGCCCTTTTCCATCTGGGCATGAGTTCTGGGCATGAGGATATGTATCTTGGAGGCAGATGGCCACAATGGTTATTTTTTGAGTACCTGCTATGTACTAGGAATTTAACCAAGCAATTTAGGTATTGCATGAAGCAAGAAAAGCTCGTTCTGCTTTCTTGAAGCTTATTATTTTGCAAGTATGCCATAAAAATAGGTCAGGGAGTGAGACAATAAGCAAATAAGTAAACAAATGAAATCCTAAAACAAATCAAAGGCTGTAGTGAGCTGAGGGTATAGATAGGACTGTGGGCATGAAGGGGAGATGAGCTCTATGTGGGAAAGCAGGAACTGGGAGTGGGTGAGAAAGCAACTTGATGGTCTACACCTGGAATCACCTGCCCCCTGCCCTGCAGCTTGCTTCAGGCACCTTGACAAAGATCCCTCAAATCATATTTTAAAGTTGGTGAGAAGAAGGAATCCTAATATCTGACATCCTAATAGAGTAAATGTAGTAGACAACAATTTATGACATGTCTCACATAACTAGAAAAATGTCAAAGTTCCCAACGTGTAGAAATGACGTTTCAGTAGCACAATTATCCTAACTCAGTCATGATATACGGTGTGTTCAGGTATCAAATTATCATTTGTACCATTAAATAAATACAAATTACATATCAATTTAAAATATATTTAAGAAAATAATTTGGTCTGGAAAGATGGCCCAGCAGGTCAAGATGCTTGTCAATAAACCCAATGAGATGAGTTCAGTTCCTGGGAATCCATATGGTGGACAAAAAGACATGATGCCTGAAAGTTGTCCCCTGGCCTTCATACTTATGGGTCTCTCTCTTCCCCCCTCATCAGAAAACACAAATGTAATATAAATATATAAAAAGGCTTTACTACTGATAATATTTTACTTCTGCTGCAGGGGCCGACTCTATGTTTTCTGATGGGTAAATTAGTTGGGAAATAGCATCTGTAATTCAGAGAGAGAAACTGAAGTGTGAGATGTTAAATGTTTGGTTTGAGGTCCTGGCAGATAAAGCTAGCTGTTTAATGAATTTCTCACTGCTGTGACAAACACCTGATGAAAACAATTTAAAGAAGGAAGAGTTTATTTCAGCTCACAATTCAAGGGTACAGTCCAATCATGGCAGGAAATTCATGGTGACAGAAGACTGAGGCACCTGGTCACATTATATCCACAGACAGGAAGCAGCAAGTGATGAATGGTGGCACCCATTTCACTTTCTTTTCTTCATTTAATCCAAGACCACAGCCTTGGAACAGTGATGCCCACATTTAGGGTGTGGCTTTACACCTCAATTAACACATTCTAGAAACTCCCTTACAGAGAGATCTGTCATTGGGCCATTCTAGATCCTGTTGGATAGGTTAGTATCAGATAGGTACTTGAACATAGACCAGGCTCTGAGGTCATTGCTGCCCTGGTACTTCTGGCTCCCAGTTCTGCTGTGTCAGGTTAAGCTGGAAGGACTTTTAGAGGATGTTGTATAGTGAGACTGCTTGCCAAGCTGGGGAAGGGGCTCCTCTAACTCTGGATGGTGTGGGCCCAGCCTGTAACCTGTTCCTCTATGTATTTACCTACTTAATTCTCATAGATTCAGACCTAAGCCTTGGCCTAAGGCCCCTAGGAAGTCTTTTCTTCCTCAACCCACAGTGCTTAACCACTGAATAGGTCAAATTCCAGCCTCCTACTACTTGGAAGCCTCCCAGGTTTGACTCCTTGCCTTATACTAGGGCTGAGACTTCAGAGCGAGAAGGAGGGAATACTGAGGAGCTGACTGCATGAAGTTCCTGCGCCCTCACCTCCAGCCAAACCAACTCTGCAACTTGGCCTATTTTTCTAATACTCCACAATGGAGATTTATTGCTTTTGTATTGCTCTCCTCGGGCCTTCAAAGATTTATTGGTTTTTAAGTGACAGGATCCCAGAATTGCTTAAAAGATCAATCAAATGGTGACTAGAATCTAATATTCAGCTCTGACTCGAACACGCTGAACCTTCTTTCCCCACGCCCCACCTGTCATGCTGATGTATCTGTGGTAACCTTCATAAGAAAGTAACTTGGCCATGAATTAATCACCCATAATGCAGTCCCTGCAGTGAGACGGGGAGGGGGGGGGCTTTGCTACAAAATCTGTGGGAGACGCTCCCCAAGCTACAGCAGACTTCCTTGCAAGTATCTTTTACCGTTCTCTCCTCTCTTATCAAGTTAGTCACCTGCATTGCCCCTTGATTTGCAGAGACAGTGTCTCCAGCCCCATTCTCCTGGCCACCCAGGGTGCCCTTGCTGGTATGTCTATCATGAGGATCTCTCTCTCTCTCAGGTTCACCCCCCCACACACACACACATACACACCAAACTGCTACAGTGGTCCTTGGGAAGCACAAATTGGATCAAGTTAGTTAGCTCCCCTGCTTAAAATTCTTAAATGGGTCACTGATTTTCTATTGCATTAAGTTCAAGCTTCTTAGCATGAAATTCAAGGCCTGTCAGCATCTGCCCTTAACCTTATTTCTAGTTTCATTTAAATTCATTCTGCCCCTTTACCAGGTTTTACTCAACAGAGACCTATGTGATTCCTTCCTGGTTCTCCTCTGAACTTTTAAATGCATTTGTAAGCTTTCTTTGCTCTGAGTTTTTGTTTGTTGTCTTATTGTTTTAGATTCCCTTGTCTTGGTCCCAGGACACTTGAATGCCTGGCACTACTGGATCTCTTTCATTGGGATAATGTTTAGCCCACAGTAGATGCAAATAAACAAATAAAAACACAAAGGCAAAGCAAACCACAGAAAACCCAACAAGTAGTTTCTAAAGTATTTGATTGTTTAGTTCAGCAAATGTGTCATGCCTACTTTGTTGATTCCAGATGCTATGGCGAGGCGTTTCTTCAGCCTCCTTCTATTCCAAAGGGAGTAGTTATCAGATGGATCTTTCCCTAACAATAAAAATGTCGGGCTGGAGAGATGGCTCAGCGGTTAAGAGCACTGGCTGCTCTTCCAGAGGTCATGAGTTCAATTCCCAGCAACCACATGGTGGCTCACAACCCTCCATAATGAAATCTGGTGCCCTCTTCTGGCCTGCCAATATACCTGCAGACAGAACGCTGTATACATAATAAATAAATCTTTAAAAAAAAAAAATGTCCTTCTTTGCGAGCTGCCTGGTCTGCTAGGATCCCTGCTTACCACACATGACTGTCAAGTATGTGGTGCATTCCTGCTGTGACAGAGGAACTGACTTATTTTATGATGGCCATTTTTGATCAGTGTGATATTTCAGCACGGGTACAGCACACACTGATAAAAAACAACCCCCCTTTGTCTACCTTTAACATCTAACCCCTAGTTACCACTCTTCTGCATTCATGCAAACTTTGTTTGGTGTCTATATATGAGAGAGAACATTCAGTCCATACCTTTTTGTGTCTGGCTTATTTCATTAGGTATAACTTTCTCCAGTCCATTCATTCTCCTACAAATGGCAGGATATCATCTTTCTTTATGGCTGAGTAGTTCTCCTCTCTGTTGGGTAGATATACTGTATTTTCTTTATCCGCTAATCCACTGGTGGGCATCTAGGCTTATTCTGTGGCATTTTTATTGACAATGCATCCTGAAGTGGGACAGGTGGGTCATAGACTGGAGCTGGCATTTTTTCCCTACGAGTTTCTTTTGCTCCATACCCATGCCAGCATTGTTTTTTCATTTGACTTTTGCTAGCAGCCATTCTAAATAGAGTGAGGTGATATCTCCCTGTAGTTTTGGCTTGCACTCCCCTGGTGGCTAACGATAGCAAGCATTCTAAACACATTCACTGGCCACTCATCTGTCTTCTTTGGGGGATATTGCAGGTGTATAAAGGCAAACAAGTATGAAAAAGATTTTTAAAAAAGTGATGAGGGTTGGGGGGCTTAGGAGTCCCATGAGAGCTAAATGCACAGACATCCAGCATGAGGCTCCTGAGTATGGAAGCTGGAAGGCTTTCTGGAGGTAGTGCTATCTAACAGGTCTATGGAATGAGGGGTATTTAATGGAAGAGAGAGGATTGTGACTAAGAGGAATCAGCGCATGCAAGAGTCCAGACAGAGAAGGCACATGGGGTGTTGTGGGAGCCCCAAGTAGTCCAGCAAGCAGAGGCAGAGATGAGGCAAGAAGAGGCAGACAGGGCCCAGAACAAGAAGGTCTTTGCTCTGGGTTTGGACTTTGTCATGGGTTGTGGAAGGCATACTCAGCAGATGCCCATGTTTTGTCCTCTCTGATTGGCTTCTGTTCATGCCACTATGCAAGCATGCCATGACATTTCCAGAATCCAGGTCAATTGCCACATCCCAGACTGTCTGTCCTCTGTAATGAATGCAGAATGCTCCATCTCTTCCAGTGACACACTCTGCATTAACCACTCTTTCTCAGGACTTGTATGTGGAATTTAGTCTGTGGGCATGACTATGGCTCCTTGGGGACAGGATATAGGTCCCAGAAGACACCTACAACCTGAGACCTTTATGTTCTTCCTCCCATATCTACTTCCCCCATTGGACACAGGAGGATAGAAAAGACTTCTAGAATCAGAGTCAGCTTTATCCAGAAGCTTCACTGGGTAGTTTTGGACCACAAACCTGATTCTGTGATCTTTAGGTTGCCTGTTGATAACAGGGAACATGAGAGTACATGATGTCATATGTATATCATTCATGTATATATATACATGTATATATAATATACATAATAATAGATATTTATTTATATGTTATAAATATACATGTATATATTATAAATATACATATGTATATATAACATACAGCTTTGAAGGTTACATAAAGTGGGTTTAGGGCAACTGGCAGTTTCCAGTCAGGCTGCTGAAGGAGGAGATGCTCCCCCACCCCCAGCTCTAGGTGGTCACAGGCAGGTTTATCTTCCGAGCCTTCTGCAACCTGATGCCCATATGCTGCTTGTGTTCTGACCCCCAGGTGAGGTTGGTAGCAATGTAGGTGGCCTGGGAATTCAAGAGGCTCAAGGACAGGATGGAACACAGTATGTTGTGGAGGGGCTTCCTGGGTACGTCTCAGGGACCATCTACAAGGTAAGTTAGGACTTATGACCTGTTATTATGGCTTCTGCAGGCATGGCATAGCTCCAGTCTGTAGGATCAGATGAACAAGACTGAACACCAGAAGTCAGTGTATACTGCCAATGGCTTCTAGAGGTCACAGCAAGTTATATTTACTCCATGATGAGAATCTGCAGGTCTCATGCAATTGACAGGAACATCTAGTTAGACGCTCCTGTCTAACTAAAGAACACAGTGATTAGTTACAGTACAAATTGGAGACCCAGCCAACTTGTAAAGGAAGAAGAAACTTTACTAGGAAAAATGAAAACAATTGCCAAATTTCCTCCAGCATTCCTTTAGTAACGGCAGAGCCCTGAGTGGAAGTGCACAGAATAATCACAGAAGAATTTGGTGGTCCGTGGAGCTGCAGTGAGCAAAATTGGAATCATTACCATCTGATTCTCAGACACCAGCATATGATTGTGTCCAATTAAAAGAAGAAATGAAAATTTGGAGGATTTATTAGCATGGGGCAGCCTGAGGAGTCTGTAAGTCCCAGTTCACATGGAGACAGATAAGAAACAGCAATTACAATCATTTCCCTAAGCCTTGTTTGTTTTGTTCAGTGGCCCCAGTTCTTTGGGCCACCTTTTCTGAGGACTAAATGTGAGGAGTTCTGTGTGCCCCTGCTTTGTAGGGAGCATGTGGTGGAGATGAAAGCTATTTCATATAGCCTGTAAGAAGATTTAGCTCTGTAAGTAACTAACACTGCTTGTATCGATGCCCAAAAGCATGCTGGGAGTTTATCACATGGGATTAGAGAATATGAGGAGCCAGATACAAGAAGAAGCAATGGAAATAAAGAAAGATAGGATGCGTGCTGTTTCATCTTTCTTCCCATAGCCTAAATATGGCACTAAAGGAATATATCACTTTAATTAAAGAGACATAGAACTTCATGGAACCCCCAAGGAGACAAGGGTCAGTTTATATTCAAGCACAGAGCTACAGGCAGACAGATAATTCAGTCTTGCTATGAAAGCAAATAAACAAAAGAGCAAAGTGTATGAAGCCATGATGGGATGATTTGCTTCACTATGGTAACCTTTTGTGCATCTCTCATTATCTTTTTATCTATGTGTTTATTGTCCATCTCATAGCATCATGCATAACTTGGATACACATAACAAACTTTATCTGCTTAAGAAAAGAAAAGATTTTTTTTACATGTGAACACCTGGGGAGAAAGGTAGCTCTTAAATAGTATAGGTAGCTTGCATTCACTTCAGCTCGCCCCAGCTGCAATTGCAGCATTCCCTTCATAAACCATCCCTGCCCACCTCTACCCTCACCCTGCAGCTCAGCAGGGCAGCTTACCAAGAACTGGCTCTGGTGTTGGGATTTTGGATTATATTACTCAGGCTCAAACCAAGGAGGAAAAACAGGTGTTTGGAGAAGAATATTTTAAATGGAGCAGTCGATGGAACATGAAGAGTGAGAATGTTCTATTTTGGACTGTCTGCCATCTGGAGAAATGGAGACTGGAACTATTGCTGCCACAAGGGAGAGGAGAGTGCGGTTGCCACGTTCACCTCCTACCACAGGGGCTATTTAAACTCTAAACATCTGTGGTGCCAGAGAGGCATCTGAGCAGAGGTTTGCGTTTGGAACCCCCAGCATTTCTGTGCTGTCTGAAGTCCCAGGGGATGGGATGCCAGCATGTGAGGAGAGTACAAAGATGCATGGCAGGACAGAGCTCTGTGATGCTCTGTCAAAGGACATCTCAGAGGACAGACAAGGCTGGGCTTGTGAAGAAATAGAAAGGAACCCGGTCAGTATGACTGCATTTTACTTTTCCTTGTAAAACAAAAAAGGTGAAAGAAACAGCAATTACAAGAAGAAGAAGAAGAAAAAAAAAAGACAGAAGAAATGACCAACATTTTTCCCTTTAACTTCTAATAGAAAATAAGAAAGAGGGGCTAAAGGAATGGCTCAGTGGTGGAGTGCAAACTGTTCCTGCAAAGAACTGGAGTTAGATTACCAGCACCCATGTATCAGGCAGGTCACAGCTGATTGTAATTCCAGCTCCAGGAGATTCAGCACCCTCTTTCTGGCCTCCAGAGCACCTGCATGAAACTGTACAGACACACACACACACACACACACACACACACACACATACACACACACACACACAGAGAGAGAGACAAGTACGCATACACACAACCAAATATAAGAAAGTATTCTTCAAGAATACTAAGGTAGATGTGCACGTAGAGGAGATGCTGAGGGCTGGCATATCTCACTGTTGTCAAAGAATCTGTGAAAGGAGAAGAGACAGGATAAAGAGGCATGGGATAATGGTCTGTCAATAAGATGCTAGAATAGAAGGCAGGCCATAATAATCAAAACCTCCTGCGGGGCAATGTGCTAGTGGACACCAGATGATAGAACCAACTGCACAAAGATGTTTGGTGTGTGGTAATGGACTGAAAGTGAAAGTCTTCAAAGCCAGATGTTTAGGGGAACAAAAGACCATGGAAAGGATGGGGGAGGGTTGCCTAAATGGATGTCGTTTTGTGATGCTTACCCTCCCACAGGGGAACTCATGAAACCTTTGCAAGATGCCTTCCCCCCACATTCTCACCTCTCTCCAACTTTTATTTCCTGCTGACTTGTAGTTCTCACACTGTGTTGGGCCACAGGACAGTTTGTGCCACTGCTGTGTCTAAGATTTTGAGCAGTTGGTAACCAACGGCCCACAGTCTCTGTGTGTAACTGCCCAAAGGTCAGACTTCCAAGTCTTCCTCCATCTACTGTGTTTCCATATCCTGATCGATTGATGTTTCCATTCTGAGTTAGCCATGCATTTGTGCAGCCATTATATCCATGGGGGCTTGTTCTTTTAAAGAAAAACAAAACAAAAACCAAGCATTCTGTACAGTGTCTGCTCCAGATGGTAAGAAAGCTGACTCCTCACAGCATCAGTAAGATAGATGACCCTGAAAACTCTAGATTTTTGGTGGAGAAAGAATAACATAAAAACTACAATTTATGTGGCTAGGAAGAAGAAATGTATGCTTACCTGCCCTTTACCAAGTAACCTACCGTTTTCTGGCCTGGCTACAGTTGCTTAGGCAATGCTGTTTGGCTACTGGGTTTCCACTTAGGGATTAACTTGGGAAGACATTTTTAAAAGCTTGCAAATATACAAAGAAAGTAGCCATTTTGAGAATAGGAAGTAACAGCCCAAGTAAAAGAAGAAGGTTTCAAGATCATGGTTTTAGACATGAATTGTACAATACTGTAGCTGCTGCCTGTATGTGGATATTTACATTAAATATGTGAAATAAAACATTAGTTCATTAGTTTTATTAGCCACATTTAAAGTATCCAGTACCTACAGGTAGTATTGGATACCGTATTGAACAATATGTCCATCATAGTAGAAAATCTTATCTTGTGTTGTGCTGGACCCTACAAAGGTTGCTGAGAAGAGGTCATGGCTTAAAATCAGATTGTTGGTGCAGGATTTTGATGATAGAAATAAATCCCAGAGAGCTTTCCTTGAGAGATGAACAGGGTGATGAATTGGGCTTAGAAACAGGCTTAAGACATTAGGTTCTTGTTGGACTGAAAGGGGGAGCTGTTGGGGGAAAAAGATATACCTTAAACTTAAAAAAAAAAAAAGAAGGAAGCTGATGGGGGTTTGTGAGGGAGAAGAGGTGTGAGGGAGAAGAGGGTGGGAGGGTGGGACCGGAGGGAGGAGTGGGGAGAGGATTGTGATTGAGATGTAACTTGAAAAAATAAAAATAAATCAATTAATTAAAAAAAGACACCCCCCTAAAAAAAGACATTAGGTTCCTGAAGAAGAATGAGTCCCACAGCTGGGTGCCTTGCTACTGAGGCCCTGATCTCCTGAACTGGAACTTCAGAATTGTGTTACCTTCCCCAGGGATTACACCTTCCTAGGAATAATGTTTGCATTCTAAATCTGTTCTCAGTATAAAGTGGTTCTCAATCTGTGGGTTCCAACTCCTTTGGGCGGGTTAAACAACCCTTTCACAGGGGTCACATATCACATATCCTGCATAATAGATATTTATGATTACCAACAGTAGCAAAATTACATTTATGAGGTAGCAAAGAGAATAATTTCATGGTTGAGAAGGGGTCACCACAACATGAGGAACTGTATTAAAGGGTCACAGCATTACAAAGGTTGAAAATCACTGGTTTAGGACATAGTTCCTAGACACTTCAAACTGTAAAACATAGTTACATGGAGAGCTAGTTCACCCACCTAGAGATCCCTGACCATATCCAGCAATGAAAGATGGAGCACAAGAATCTGCCTTTAGAATACACTCCCAGGTGATGCTGATCCTGCTGGTCCACACTTAAGTACTAGTGATTTAGCCAGTATATGGCCCAGGTGGAGAAAGGAGACTGTACTGATAATCAGGGAGG
Organism: Lophiomys imhausi; assembly: GCA_907164525.1. Taxonomy (NCBI): domain Eukaryota; kingdom Metazoa; phylum Chordata; class Mammalia; order Rodentia; family Muridae; genus Lophiomys; species Lophiomys imhausi. Next base: position 2,503,787 of record CAJQZJ010000520.1, on the reverse strand, counting down.
CTCTCTGTGGTGTTGATAGTTGCTCCTGGCTATGGGCTTTGGACAGCAGCTGTTCTATATTCTATCAGGATACCACCTTTGCTGGTTTTGCAGATTTTAGAACCCCGTGTCTCTTCCACAGTGTGTTTCAGCATTCGGATAACAGTCTTAACTCATAAGAGCTGATCTAGAATCTGCCAGTATAGTCCTCTATCCCTGTCCTCATGGGGGCTAAAAACATACCCCTATTTTCTGATGATGATGATGACAATGACTTGTGTCTGAAATAATTCATGTTGTGTTGGTGCATGCTGATGGCGGATCTGAATATATTGCCTCTATGCAGATGTTGGGGCGTAGGTAGAAGACGAATGTGTGGTGAAGCTGAATATCAGATGCTGAACAAATCAGAATTCTTTTGGAGAAAGCTAGAGCAGCCTGGGAGAAACAAATCCATTTCCAACTTTCACTCTATAAAAAGTTCTATATTTTCTTAGATCAGACAAAATATACTGAGTGCCAAAACGCTGTGGAAGTGTGGCTGTGTCACTCGGCTGGGTTGGAATCTGTATGCATTGTCCCCCCGGGCCAGTTTTGATTATGTTCTTTTTTCTTTTATTGCAGTCAGCAAATCTGAATTTGCTATTGTGGGGAGAGTAGGAAGATGAGGGGAAAAACGAAGGTTTTTAACCTTCAGAAAGTTCAGAGGTTCAGTCTGAATAAGCACAAAAACTTTCAGTGTGCCTCTGAATTCCTTGAATTGGCAGAACTGTTCAGACTCCCAAGAGAACTACCTTGCACACATGATTTGGGCCTTGCTTGGTAGCCAAAAGGCAGAACTAAAATTATAAGTAACAGAGTCAGAAAAAGTGGGAATAGGAATGGTTTGGGGGGGGGAGGTGGTACCAGGATAAGTGTTTGTCTATTGTTCATTTTCTTCATTTCAAAGCCATCTGCTTCCCACAGCTCACAGGTAACAGCTCCTCTGCTGGGACACCCTGTTCCTGCTTAATTGAATTTATTTCCCAAGGAGAATTATCTGAAACAGTTTCCAGTGGTGACATATTTGTAAAGTCATGAAAGGAGTGGAAAGATTGGGATACAGATGTATATACATGGGCCAGATTTTCAAAGACAATGCATGGTCTGTGACAAGCTCACATGCCCAAAGTCAAGAGGATTCCTTTTGGCCTCTGCAGCTTACAAGTGGCTCCTTTAAAACTGGCACTGTCTCCCAATCAGGGACCTGTGGAGCTGTGAGTGTGAAGGGAAACAATCACCTCCATTCAGGTTTGGAGCAGTGTGTTACCCAGGCTTAATTATACCACAGGTATATAAATTACAGAAACATGGTAATGCTCCCATGATTAAAATTATAGAGTGCCTAATTGAAAAAGCATAAACTGAATTGAAGAATTCCTAATTATAGTTTGCTTTGAGGTGTTAATTTCCTCCATAACGAATGCATAATTTCTTGAAACCTAAAAGGGCAGCCTCTGCATTGGCACAGAGGCTCCAGGAAGATGGGAAAGGGCTGTCTGTGTTGTTCATGGTGTAAGAAGTTCACTTGGGAAGCTTGGTTGAGGTTCAGACTCCAGGGGAACCTGGTTTAGGGGTTTGAGAAAGAGATTAACCTGGTAAAGACTTTATGCCAAAGCTCTACCTGGTAGGACCAGGGACAATGAAGAGAACATTGAGAAATATTTCTCTATCCCCAAAGTCTTCCTCTGTTCCCTGTTGATTTTGGTGAAGGTTTTTGCCCACATGTTTTGACCTAGGATTCTCAGTATTACCTGGGACTCATTAAAGATCAGGTATTCAAGGGTCCAAGGAAGTGGCATCCACTGTTGACTCTGACCTTTGCAGGCATGTGCATACATGTACACATGCACCTGCACACATATGCACATATACCCATGAAAACACACACACTCTGCAAGTGTTCAAGCCCCACCCAAAACCTACTGAATCAGAAATCCTGAAGTATAATGAGAAAGCCTGGAGTATAATGAGACTTCCAGAACATTCTGTAATGCATACCAGAACTTGAGGCCTGGTTTTTGAGAGTGAGTCACGGACATCCTGCCACACCTGGCTGAGTTCTGCTGAATACCTGCTCTGGATAGGAACTATGGTTGGTAATGTTCCAGACATCCTTCTATTTTACTTTTACAACCCACTGAAGTAATAAAAAAAAAAAAGGTACCACTGACGTCATCTCTTCAGACTCTGCCGGGCTTACAGGACCGCACAGGTTCCAACATGCTAAGTCCTGCGAGTTTCTCAGTGCCGTCACGAAGTTCACATCGATATCTTTACTGATTAATTGGAGAATGTGCTGCAACGGAGAGTGAAAAACCTGCAAACGCTGAATCTGACCATGCATAGGGAAGGCTCCTAAATATCCCTTATATTTTATTATCAGTGTTCTCAGTGTGATGGTGCGCTCTGTCTGAACAGAGGTGTGAAGGTTAAGTGTGAGTGATAACGCTCAAAAAGAAGCTTCAAGAAAACCCTGTGGCACCAAATACATATAGACTGGACATTGGGATTGTATGCCAAGCCATATAACTCTCATAATTTTGGCCTAATTACCTCTGTTGTTTTGTATTGTATTTATTATTATAAGAGTAAGAACCATTTCTTGGACTGAAAGGGGGAGCTGTTGGGGGGAAAAGATATATCTTAAACTTAAAAAAAAAGGAAGGGGAGGGGTGGGTTGAGGCGGAAGAGGGTGGGAGGGTGGGACTGGAGGCGGGGTAGGGAGGGGATTTCAATTGAGATGTAACTTGAAGAAATAAAAAATAAAGTAAAAAAAAAAAAAAAAAAAAAAAAAAAAAGAAAACCCTGTGTGCGGCGAGCCAAGCAGCAGGAAGTGTCCCTCAGGGGCCCCGAGTGCAGAGGACTTAGTGTAAAGAGAGCTAGGCAGACTTGATGATTCTCCTGGCTCTATCTGGCTTCTGTTTTCCAGTCTAAATGTAGCAAGGATACCGTGCGTGTGTGTGCATGTGTGCGTGTGTGTGTGTGTGTCTGTGTGTCTGTGCATGTGTGTGTCTGTGTGTGTGTGTGCATGTGTGTGTCTGTGTGTATGTGTGTGTGTGTATGTGTGTGTGTCTGTGTGTATGTGTGTGTGTGCATGTGTGTGTGTCTGTGTGTGTGTGTGCGTGTGTGTGTGTCTGTGTGTGTGTCTCTGTGTGTGTGTGTAGTTCTAGCCAATTGGTAGCGACCTGAAATAATAAATTTATATGGATAGTTTAAAATATTGTTTCAGGTGTTTGCATAATCTTTAGATCTTCCCCTATAGTTGAAAATTAGGGTCATTTCCAGTTATTTGTTGTTATAAAGAACTCAGCTATAATGGATTTATTCATGTTTTTCTTTTCGTATTGTACCTTTAAATAGGAAAAAAAATCCCCAGGAGTGGAATTACTAAGTTGAATAAAATGAAACAACAATGCACAATGTGTCTATTTTTACATGCAGGTACTGACAGTCTGTTATGTGCATTAACCTTTTCATTCTTTAATTTAAAAACCCAAACTAATAAATACACATAGTTAGAAAATCAAATAGCAAAACCCTTCCCTGCCCTACCATTTACAAGCCCTCCCTTCCCTGCCCCACCATTTACAAACCCTCCCTTCCCTGCCCCACCATTTACAAGCCCTCCCTTTCCTGTCCCAGGGATGATTACATTTCAATTCTTAGCTATTTCTTCCAGGAATTGGTATACCACTGCACAATACCTTATTTTAAGATTATTGATTACAGATATTATCTGTTTATGTCCTGCTATGATAGATAAGAATTCAGCTGTCCTAAACTATTTAATACTTCTCTCCCTTCCATCTTCCCAGTGGAGTTATCCCCCTACTTTTTTTTTAATATAACCACATACATAATAGCTAATTTTGCAATTCCAACAAAGCAGGTTACTTGAGAGCCAAGTGGTATACTATTTTTAATATAGCATCGTGTAATTTGCTTAAAGCTTACTAAGTGCCAGGAGGTAAGTCATTTGCATATGTTAATTCACTAAGTTAATTCCTATCATAACTCTATAAAATAAGAATTGGGAGGGAGGTTGGAGAAATGGTTCATCTGAAAAAAACACTTGCCTTGCATATGGCAGCTGTAGAATTCTGATACCTGGTATGATGTAAGAGCTATATGGGCTTGGTGACCAGCCTGTAGTCAAACAAACAGGAAGCAGAGACAGGGAATTCCCCAGATCAATCTCAAAACAAAAGCTCTGGGTTTAGTGAGAGACACTGTTTTCATCTACAAGATGGAGAGTGATCAGGGAAGATTCAGTGTCAAATGGGCCTTCATATGTTCATACTTGTGCATGCATGTACACATGTGTACACACAGAGAGAAGAGACAGAAAGACAGAGAGAGAGCTATGTTCACATACAGGAAGAACTAGAACACCTCCCTCCTATTTTACAGTTGTTGGGGTGGAGTCTGAAGTATAGAAAGGTTAATTAATTTTTCCAAGACTAGTATAAAACTTAATAGCCTGTCTCCACACTTGACAGCCGTCACCACTGTGATATGCTACCTCTTATAACTCTTCCACTCTTGTATAGTGGGAATTTTTGTTTGTCTAGCTCATCATGAGCTATATAATTATCTGTTATCTTTGCTTATCTCTAATTAAACTGGTCAGATATTATTTTTCTGCCCACAGAGACTCATAATTTCAGTGTGTCTGATTTTAGCCAATCAGAATGTAACCCCAGAGACAATAAATGAATCCTTCTGTTTGCAAAAAAATCATTTAGTTATATTTTCTAGAAAAATAAGGATCATTAAATTTGAATATATGTAATTTCACTCATATTTCCTTAAAGAGGTGTTTGTTGTGTCCATATTTTTCCTGATCACTTCTTGTTTATAATACTCAGCCTCTTGGGTTATTACTTTGATTTGAGGAAGGGATGAGCTTTCCCATCTCTTTTTTTATTATTTCTATTACTTCAGGAGTTATAGTTTTGTTTTTTTGTTTACAAAGGACTACAACTAGTCTGTTGGTTTTAGGATAGTTATCCTGTACTATATGGCTAAAATCCAGTTATAACTGAGTAGATGTCATGTACATCCTTCTGAGTCTGGGTTAGCTCACTCAGGATGAGCTTTTCTAGTTCCATCCATTTGGCTGAAAATTACATGATTTCCTTGTTTCTGATAGCTGAGTAGCATTCCATTGTGAAAAATGTAACACAATTTTTTTTTTAAATCTATTCGTGGGTTGAGGGACATCTGGGTTGTTTCTAGTTTCTAGCTATTACAAATAAGGCTGCTATGAACATAGATGAGGATATGTCCTTGTGGTTTGGTAAGGAATCGTTTGGATGGATATCCAGAAGTAGTATGGCTGGATCTTGAGGTAGAGCTATTCTAAGTTTTCTAAGATGTCGCCAGACTGATTTCCATAGTGGTTGTACAAGTTTGCACTCCCACCAACAATGGAGGAGTGTTCCCCTTTCTCCACAACCTCGCCAGCATGTGCTATCATTTGAGTTTTTGGTCTTAGCCATTCTGAAAGGTGTGAGATGGGAACTCAGGGTTGTCTTGACTTGCATTTCTCTCATGATTAAGGATATTGAGCATTTCTTCAAGTGTCTCTCAGCCATTAGCAACTCCTCCTTTCTGAATTCAGTTTAGCTCTGTTCCTCACTTTTTGGTTGGATAACTTGGTTTCTTGGTGTTTGATTTCTTGAGTTCTTTATAAATTTTAGCTATTAGCCTTCTCTCTGATGTGGGAATGGTAAAGATCTTTTCGCAATCTGTAGGTTGCTGTTTTGTTCTAATGATAGTTTCCTTTACCTTACAGAAGCTTGTCAGTTTCATGAGGTCCCATTTATTGATTGTTGGTTTTAGAGCCTGAGCTATTGGTATTCTGTTCAGGAAGTTGTCACCTGTGCCAATGAGTTCAAGACTTTTCCCACTTTCTCTTCTATTTGATTTAATGCTAAGGTCTTTGATCCACTTGGACTTAAGTTTTGTGCAAGGTGATAAAATGGGTCTATTTGCATTCTTTTACATGTTGACATCCAGTTAGACCAGCACCATTTGTTGAAGATGCTGTCCTTTTTCCATTGTATAGTTTTGGCTTCTTTGTCAAAAATTAGGTGACCGTAGGTGTGTAGGTTTATTTCTGGGTCTTCAATTCAATTCCATTCATCAACTGGTCTGTTTCTATGCCAGTACCATGCTGTTTTTATTACTATTGCTCTATACTATAGCATGAAATCAGGGATGGTGATACCTCCAGGTGTATTTTTATTGTACAGGATTGATTTAGCTATTCTGGGTTCTTGCAAGGTCTATAAAGAATTGTGTTGGTATTTTGATAGGTATTGCATTGAATCTGTATATTGCTTTTGATAGAATGGCCATTTTTATTATGTTGATCCTACCTATCCATGAGCATAGAAGATCTTTCCATCTTCTGATGTCTTCAGTTTCTTTCTTCAAGGACTTGAAATTCTTGTCATTCAGGTCTTTCACTTGCTTGGTTAGGTTTACCCCTAGCTATTTTATATTGTTTGTGGCTATTGTGAAAGGTGCTGAATACTTTATTTCTTTCTCTACCCATTTATCTTTTGTATAAAGAAGGACTACCAATTTTTTTGAATTAATTTTGTATCCAGCCACCTTGCTGAAGATGTTTATCAGTTGTAGGAGTTCTCTGGTGGAATTTTTGGGGTCACTTATGTATACTATCATATTATCTGTAAATAATGATACTTTGACTTCTTCGTTTCCAATTTGTATCCCCTTGATCTCCTTTAGTTGTCTTATTGCTCTAGCTAAAACTTCAAGTAATATGTTGAAGGGATATGGGGAGAGTGGGTATCCTTGACTTGACCCTGATTTTAGGGGAAATGCTTTAAGTTTCTCTCCATTTAATTTGATGTTGGCTACTGGCTTGCTGTATATTGCCCGTATTATTTATCAACATGGTACTTGTATGCCCGTTCTCTCTTAGAATTTTAGCATGAAGGGTGTTGGATTTTGTCAAAGGCTTTTTCAGCATCTAGTGAAATGATCATGTGTTTTTTTTTTTTCTTTCAGCTTGTTTATATGGTAGATTACCTTGATGGATTTTTGTATGTTGAACCACCCTTGCATTCCTGGGATGAAGCCTACTTGATCTTGTATGATACTTTTGATGTGTTCTTGGATTCAGTTTGCAAGTATTTTTGCATCTATATACATAAGAGAAATTGATCTGAAATTCTTTTTCTTTGTTGTGTCTTTGTGTGGTTTAGGAATCAGGGTGATTGGAGCCTCATAGAATGAGTTTGGCAGTGTTCCTTCTGTTTCTGTTTTGTGAAAGAGTTTGAAGAATATTGATATTAGCTCTTCTTTGAAGGTCTTGTAGAATTCTGTGCTGAAACCATCTGGCCCTGGGTTTTTTTGACTGAGAGATTTTTAATGACTCCTATTTCCTTAGGGCTTATAGGACTATTTAATTTGTTAACCTGATCTTGATTTAATATTGGTAGGTAGATTCAATCAAGAAAATTGTCCATTTTGCTTAGGTTTTCAAATTTTGTGGAGTACAGGTTTTTGAAGTAAGACCTAAAGTTTCTTTGGATTTCCTTGTTATCTGTTGTTATTTCTCCCTTTTCATTTCTGATTTTGTTGATTTGGGTATTCTCCCTCTGGCTTTTAGTCAGTTTGGCTAAGGGTTTGTCTATTTTGTTGAATTTCTCAAAGAACCAACTCTTGGTTTCATTGTTTGTGTTGTTCTTTTTGTTTCTTTTTTTTTTAAATACTTTATTTTTTTTTCTTCAAGTTACATCTCAGTAACAAACCCCTCCCTATTCCCCCTCCCTATCCCGCCCTTCCACCCTCTTCCCCCCAGAAGTTTCCCCTTTCAGTCCAACAGATGGTTCCTTCTCTTATAACAGTAAGTATTATACAAAACAATAGATATAAATATGCCACATTTATGAGAGTAAATTGGCCCAGTATACCTTCCCAAAGTCCAGTTTATACATATTTGGCCCCTGACTTTTTGTTTCTAAGCTGTTGATTTCAGCCCTGAGTTTGATGATTTCCTGTCATCTATTCCTCTTGGGAGTGTTTGCTTCTTTTTTTTTTTTCTAGCTCTTCCAGTTCTGCTGTTAAGTTACTAATATGAGCAGTCACAATATTGTTTTTGAAGGCACTTAGTGCTATGAACTTCCTTTGTAGCATTGCTTTCATTGTGTCCCATGCTTGAGTATGTTGTGTTTTCATGAATTTTAGGAAGTCTTTGGTTTCCTTCTTTATTTCTTCCCTGACCCAGTAGTCATTGAGTAGAGAGTTGTTCAGTTTTCATTGGATTTTAGGAAATCTTTGATTTCTTTCTTTATTTCTTCCCTAACCCAGTAGTTATTTAGTAGAGAGTTTTTTGGTTTCCATGAATGTGTACGCTTTTTGTTATTTCTGTTGTTGTTGAAGTTCAGCTTTATTCCATGGTGGTCTGATACGATACAAGGGATTATTTCAATTTTCTTGTATCTGTTGAAGCTTGCTTTGTGTCTGACTCTGTAATCAATTTTGGAAAAGGTTCCATGTGATGCCGAAAAGAATGTATATTGTTTTGTGTTTGGGTGAAACAGTCTGTAAATATCTGTTAGGTCCATTTGGTTCATGACCTCTGTTAGTCTCATTATTTCTCTGTTTGGTTTCTGTCTCGATGACCTGTCCCTTGGTGTGAGTAGGGCGTTGAAGTCTCCCACTATTAATATGTGGGGATTGATGTGTAGTTTAAGCTTTAGAAGAGTTTCTTTTACAAATGTGGGTACAAGAGTATTTGGGGCATAGATATTTAATATTGAGATGTCATCTTGATGAATTTTTCCTTTGACTAGTATGTAGTGCCCTTCCCTATCTTTTTTGAGTAACTTCAGTTGAAAGTCTATTTTATTTGATATTAGGATGCCTACTCCAGCTTGCTTCCTGGGACCATTTGCTTGGAAAACCTTTCCTGAGCCCTTTACTCTGAGGTAGTCTATCTTTGTTAGTGAGGTGCATTTCTTGTATGCAGCAAAATGATGGGTCTTATGTACAGATCCATTCTGTAAGCCTGTGTCTTTTCATTGGGGAGTTGAGTCCATTGATGTTGAGAGATATTAATGGCCATAGGTTGTTATTTCCTGTTATTTTTATGTAGGTGGTGGTTGTGTGCTTGTGTGTTTCTTTTGGTTTAGCTGTGGTGGAGTTTTTTTGTTTCTTGTGTTTCCTTAGGTGTAGTTATCATCTCTGGGTTGGAATTTTCCTTCTAGGATATTCTGTAGAGCTGGATTTGTAGATAGATATTGTTTAAATTTGGTTTTGTCATGGAATGTCTTGTTTTCTCCATCTATGGTGATAGAAAGTTTTGCTAGGTATAGTAGTCTGGGCTGGCACCTATGTTCTCTTAGGGTTTATAGGATATCTGTCCAGGTCCTTCTGGCTTTTAGGGTTTCTGAGGAAATGTCTGGTGTAATTCTGATGGGTCTGCCATTATACGTTACTTGACCTTTTTCTCTTATAGCTTTTAATATTCTTTCTTTGCTCTGTACATTTGGAGTTTCATTTATTATGTGGCAAGAGGAACTTCTTTTCTGGTCTAATCTATTTGGTGTTCTGTATACCTCTTGAAATTTTGCTGGTATCTTTTTCTTCAGGTTTGGGAAATTTTCTTCTATGATTTCGTTGAAAATGTTTCCTGAATATTGGAGTCAGGAGTCTTCTCTTTCATCTATGCCTATAATTCTTAGGTTCCATCTTTTCATTGAGTCCTTGATTTCTTGGATGCTGTGGGTGAGAAATTTTTTACATTTTTCATTTTCTTTGGTTGTTATACTGATTTCTTCAATCGAGTTCCGCGCCTGAGATTCTGTTTTCCATCTCTTGTATCATATTTGTGATACTCATGGCTGTGGTTCCTTTTTTCTTCCCTTGGTTTTGCACCTGCAGGATTGTCTCTGCTTGTGTTTTCTTTGTTGCTTTCATTTCCAGTTTCAAGTATTGAATGGTTTTATCCATTTCCTGCTCCAATTTGGTTATCTTGGCCTGCAAATCTTTCATATCCTTGTCTCTTTCCCACTCTTGTTTGACTGAGTTAGCTTGGAGTTCTCTAATGCTTTCATTTGTAGAATTGTGATTTTTTTAAAAAATTTTTTGAGGGATTTATTTTCTTCTTGTAAGGCCTTTATCACTTTCCTAAGTGTAAATTTGTCATCATTTTCATGTGTTTCAGCTGTGGTGGATGGTCAGAGCTTGCACTACTAGCATAGTTGAATTTTGGTGGAATCATATTTCTCTAACTTTTGTCAGTTCTGTTCTTTTGCTGGCCTTTAGCCATCTGGTTGTCCTTAGCTGTTTATTCATGGTGCCTTCTGGACTTGATGCCAAGGAGGGAGCTTTGGTGTAGAGGCTGTATAATCTTGGTGATCTGTAGCTCTCCACAGACTGGATGGGGCCTTGTGTTGGGGGCTGGTTCTCAGTGGGCCTCCCACAGCTCATCCCTTCCTGTTGTGTCCCAACTTGGTATGCAGGTCAAGGGTTGGGGTTGGATGTATTATTCACACCTGCAGGTTCCTGAGATCCAGTTGGTCTTCTCAGTGTTGTCAGTGGTAGTCAGCAGGCCACAGACTGTAGGCTTGAGCTGTACTTCCCCTGTAGCTTATATGCAGGACCATGATTGTGGACCTCCCAAGCTGCTCTTAAGGGGCTTTCATGTTCAGTGTCCAATATTCTACTTTTAAATAGAAGCTCGCTTACATTATTATCAAATTCACTGCCCACAGTAGTAATTGATGGAGACATCGCTGCCTTCAGTTTTTACAAATGATAACATTAAGAAGGCCACACAGTAACTGAAATTCAGAGCCAAAGTTCAAATTCAACACCCATTGCAGAGCTTATACTCTTTTTACTCCTGTGCCATAAAACCAATTGTGAAAGTTGAAAGCCGTTGAAAACACTTCTTTTCTCCCAATTTGATGAACTTCTGAACAGAAACAGTCTGTTAATTCCACCAGTTCAATTGCAGATCCATGATAAGGTTATTATAGTTTTTGTTTAGTTTTGTTAATTGAATCCTTTCACATGGGAATGTACTACTGTTTTGCATTCCTTGGCTTGTTGGTAAGGTAAAATTTTCATATATATATTTAATGACATTTTCTTGTCTCTTCATGGTAGTGGTTCCAAACAAATATTACTTTAATTATATCTGACAATATAATAATACTTTTTATTTTAGCTGGAGGCAGAGGTACCATCTAGTTAATTAATGAGGAATTAAGTAATAATTAGTGAAGAATTAAGGCTGAGAATTTTACAGTGTACAGGGCAAGCTCCCTAACACAACATTAGCTGGCCCCAAATGGCAAAGTGCCAACATTGAAAAGTTCTAAATTATGGGTGTTTTGATATTGTTTTAAAATTAAAATACAAGATTTTGTCAGATACACTCTTTTCTTTGCTTGTAAAACTTTTAAAAAGCGGTAAAATTACCAAAGATTTTGTTTATCTAAAGATGGGTTTTCTTTGTCAGTATTTACTTTATCAGAAATTAAAGTTAGAAGTTGACATGTTTTAATCTATATAAAAGTAAAAGTAAACCATGCCCCATGTGATTAATACATCCTGTAGATCCAGTACTCTAAAGTTTATGGTCGTCTATGGCAAGTTTGAACCAATAAGACAAAAAGTAATGGTCAATCCATTGTATATTAATATCAATGATATGATTTAGTTTCAAAGTAATAAGGCTAGGAGAGTATAGTTTCATATTTTGCAAATCATTTTAATGTCTGAGTTCATGGATGATAAGTGGATTCTTCTATCAATTTCTGCATTTAATTAATCTTTAATTGCTTGGATTGAAACAAATAAAGAAAATACAGCATCAAACACATGCATAATTGGAAACAAAGTATTTTAATAACCACTTAGGATAATTATGGATTTTTTGGCATTACACTCAACTTAGAATGGTATTTTCCTAACATTTAGTTGCAAAGAAACTGTATTTTTTTGGTGCAAAAGCTATATTTTTGAACTTTTCTCACTCAGTTACATTAAAATATGCCTATCTGTCACACACTTTTGATCCTCAAATGATTTGTAATATTATTCACTGGTCATTTGAAAACTACTCAGAATTATGAAAATCTTCCAAATGCTGTGATGTGCCTCATCACAGTAGATCAAATTGCAGATTTGCTATCACCACCAATCTCATGTAGGTACTAAGAACTTTCAAGTTCACAGTGACAGATACAAGTTTTCCAAATTCTAATTTTCACTTTAAAGCTCAATTATGTCTTCGTAACAAATGCTGTCAGTTTTCCTTAAAGTGACAGGTAGGCTTCATTTATTTTGGAGAAGATGTTTATCGGGTATCCCATTGTGAATGGTTGTAATTTGTCAATCACTCTTTCTAGGAAATAAAGGGTACCTGGGAGAGCTCATTAAGCCTAGGAGTTTGAGTCCAGCCAGAGCCACAAGTGAAATCACATTTCAAAAATAAGTAAAGTAACTAATTGTCAATTAATTTTAAAAGCACCTCAAAACAAATGTGCATAGTTTGATATGCATAGTAACCACAGAAATATTTTTGTTAATAGACCATAATGTTCAGTAAGCAGAAAATGTAATTTATGTACATACTGCCCATTCATTGTCTCATGGGAATATTAGTTGATGCATACTCAATGATATATATTTAACAAAACGAATACTTCTGTTACTCTATCAAAGACCTTTGTAGAATGCAGGATAGGAAGAGTTAGGTACCAGTGTCTTGGCACATGCTAAAACCAACATTACTATTGCTTTCTGTGTGATAATACAAAGAAGAGGTAAAGAAAGGCTCACTGCTACTACTACAGTTGTTTTTATGTTTGTCAAGCAAAACACACAGTTGAGTCTCCACTAAAAGAAAATTTATTTGGGAATAAACAATAACTAGAATTCCTACCTGGAACCAGCATGTAAAGCCTCTAGGATGTAGGAAAAAACAGGACAAGTTGAGGTTTTAATGGGAAAAGAAAAAAATGCTCATTTCTGGTATTAAGTATGGAAGATCTGTAATTAGCAAGTGACTCCACTTGTTAGATTAGCTGATCTTAAGGATTTAAGTAAAATAGTTTTAAAGCTTTTGGAAACTGCTTCATTGGATTGGGTCTAAGAGACCTTTCCCTGGAGAGAGGTCTGTGGCCTGTTTAGTTCTTTTTCCCTTCAAATCTCTTTTAATGGAACGTTATGAAAATGACTTCATTTAGCATAATAATTCCCATGTTACAAAATTACTGAGTGAGTCTTAGGGGTTCTTGGGGACCCGGATATATCATAGTAGTCCAACTGAGGAACTGCTGAGGTAGATTTACACAAGAAATTTCTGAAATTTGGTGTATATGCAATTATCGTGGTGAGGTTTTGCTGTTGGTGCTCCTCCCTTGCACTCTTGGAGATCCACAGTGTCACTCCAGAACCCACAGGCTTTGCTGCTGTTGGCTGTCTGCCTGGCATCTACCATTTTCTACATCTACAGGATTTCCATTGCATTGAATTCCTGCAGATAACTCCAACAGTGGGTTTCGTTTTCCTATAGGAAACCTGTTTTAATGATGGTATAATTCTTCTCTAGCATTTATTTGCCCTGTCTGGCTCTGCTATGCCAGCTACTGTGATTAATTTAATGCTTAATTAGTAATTGTTCCTTTTACCTCTTAGGGCTTTATAGAACCTTTTTTAAAATTTTTTGATAATTGATTTTAGAATGCCTTTTTTTAAAAGGTATGCACAAAGAGGTCTCACTGGACAATTTTCCTTTTCCAAAGTGTCTTAGTTGCAAGTAGCGACATCTCAGGCATGCTATTGATCACTGTTAAAAACAGTCCCTATAGATTTCCTCCAGAAAGCATCACCATCGCTTTTAATCACCATGTCTGGAGCCAGAATCCCTATCGTATTGGAGCTTACCTTGTTCAACTTTTTTCTTTTCTCTTTTCTCTTCTTACCACATAAGGTGACTATAGAAAATGACAACAGTATTTCTGGAGAGAACAGGACAGGAGGGTGGAAGGGTTGCTTCCTATGATATCCAAATAAAAAAAAGCAGTGTTTGGAGGCCTGGCAAGTAGGAAGTAACAACACAAAACTAAATGTTTATTAAGGAAAAATAAAATTCAGGAAGGAAACTACCCCTCTTGGAAGTCTTGTGTTTTACTTGCTTCTTTTCAGAGTTTAATGTGCAAATGAGTTTGCCTGATATTGACACAAATAGATTGATGTTCAGTAAAAGTGTGGCAGCGTCTGAAGCATTGAATCTGAGCATATCCTGAGGTGATGAGGATGCTGCAGGACTATGGACCACTGACCAACGATGCCCTGAGCATTCTGCCTCACCTAGCTGTTGACAATTGACACTGTTTGCATCGAACATACTTTATTAGTTAAGTCTGCATAAACTTCCTTTAAGTTTGAGGCTAATGAGCATCCAACATTAGTGAATAGGGCCATGGATCAGTAGTCATTCAAAACTCGGCTCTCTTTGTTACTGGCTTCTTAACTGAAATTGTACTTTGCACTGTTGACTCAGAAAATAACATATCTGGAGTCAGGTAGGGACAGGGTAACTTTGGTAAATACTAAATAGTGGCACCAAGGAAGGTGCAAGTAAGTGTATTAGTCAGAGAGAATGTTACATCACTAAAATATAGAAATATCCATTAATTAAAAATATGACACTGTGTATTTCTAAATACCTGAAGTTCTCATCTAATACTGAAATAGTTATGCAACTTCATCATTTTAGTTCTAAAGTTGTTTATTTGATGTAGCAAATTTAAAACAAGTAAGTATGTGTGTGTGTGTGTGTGTGTGTGTGTGTGTGTGTGTACACACACATGTTTTTAATGAAATAGAATTGCTTCACCTTGATCCCTTCTTTTCTTCTTTCTAGCTCCTCCAGACATCTTCTCACAGCCCCTCCCATGCCCTGCCACTCTTAAGTGACAGCCTCTACTTCTTTGTTTATTATTGTCACATATATTTATATGTGTATGTGTGTTGTGCACAAAGACATAAAAATAAAACCTGCTGAGTCTGTTTCATTGTTTGTATATGTATGCCTATGCATATGTATACAGAATTTCAGGGCTGACCACTGTGCACTGAATAACCAATAAAGGGACTCATCCCTGGGGGAGGTTAATTCTTTCTTCCAGTAGTCATTAGTTGTCTGTGGTTGTCTAGAGGAAGGACCCTGAAAAAAAAAAAAAAAAAACTTCTCTTTTCCACATTAACATGTCCATTGATATTGCCAAATGTTAAACTCTTTACAGGTGTGGCTATTCTATTATCGTGTTTCATGCCACAATAGTCATTAGTTTTAAAATGTGTTTTGAATTATCCAAAAAGCATATTTTTCTTCACACCATTTACTACACATCCTTTCCAGACCTGCTGACATGTAATATTGACTCTGTGTATGTGTTTTGACTGTGTATGAGCTTTTTTTGGTGTGTGTGTATGTGTGTGTGTGTGCACGTGTGGGTGTGCATGTGTGTGTGCACATGTGTGTGTAGTGTATACTTGAGTGTTTATCTATGCATGAGTGTATGCAATTGTGTGTCTGGTGAAAATGTGAGTGCTTATCTGTGTCTGAATGTAGCCTGTGCATATGTTTGTATGTGGTTATTTGTGTGAGGGTGTTTATATGTATGTATATGCGTATACCCAATGGTATTCCTTGTTTTCCTATACTGTTCCATTGAATCTACCTTCTGTTGATCCTTAGCATGCCCTCATATTAATTATAGCTTTACTAAACATTTTAACATCTAGCTTTCCTAATGATTGTTATTTAAGATATTCTTTCTGTTCTCAGCTGTTTAGATGACCTAAGGGGTTTGTGAAGCTCTGACCTCTTGATACCAACCATCTAAAACGGTCTAGGATAGTTAAAACAAACTCCTAGTCATGCAAAC
>CAJQZJ010000520.1:2422071-2482819 GCA_907164525.1 Lophiomys imhausi | reverse complement strand
ACTGAGATGTAACTTGAAGAAAAAAAATAAAGTATTTAAAAAAAAAGATATTCTTAGCTATTTTAACCCATTTAAGTTTCCACGTGAATTTTAAAAATCACTTAATCACATTCTGTAAATAATCTTCAAGTGCATTGGCTTATCTTGTATTAAAGCTATTCCTTACTCTGAAATGATTATATTACTACAAATATTTCCATTCTAAAAGAGGACATGGATATTTGAGAGTTTGTTTTTTCTCAGAAAAACTCATAGATTCTATCACATACATTCCCACGCTCAGCACTTTTGATAAAATTGCTACTAACAGTAAGCTCGTCCTTTTTTTCAACTCTCATTTCCCACATTAAATTGGCTAATTTTTGAGCTAGTTATAAGGGACATATACTCTCCCTCTCTTTCTCTCTCTCCTCTCTCTCTCTTTCTCATTTTCTCTTTCATTTGTGCATGTGTGTGAAAGAGAAAAAGAGAGATCCCATTTGCTAAAAATCTCCTGTGCATTTCTTTAATTAAATTTTATTATCTTCATCTACCAGCTAATAATCACATAAGCTATGAATAATGACGATTTCCTTTCCTCTTATTTCACTTGATATGGCCCTTATTTTGGTTTCATGTTTCCTCACACTGGGTAGAACATCTGAGCAATGTTTCCAAATATTGCTAATAACTAATCTTTTATTTACCTCACCACCTCAGTGAATAGGCCTCTAGCAAATGGCTCTTCTACACTGTTAGGTGTTCATTTGAGACAGAATATTTGGAAAAACATAATAAGGAAAATTGTTTCTGTCCTGCAGTTTACCTTTGTCATTTATTTCAAATCAGAAATGGATGTTTCAGTTTTATAAAATGCCTTTTGGAATCTAGTCATGGGATGATATTGGCTTTCTCCTTGAGTGTATATAATATTTTGCAAGATTTCCCATTGCTGAATCTATTGTCTGTTCCTGAGGAGTCAATGACCTGTTTAGAGGGAGCCAGTTGGAGGAGTGAGTCAGAGTGTAAGATGTCCTCTCTCTTTTTTTCTGCTTTGTGTAATTGTTTATAGAGATGGGATTTATCAGTTCCTGAAAGATTGAAAGAACTCATTGGAAAAGCCATCTGGCTCTAGTATTGTTTATTCTAATTTCTTTTTATAGAATGCTTAATTAATTTTTGTCATTGTGTTTTGTTTAATAACACAGCCTTTTCAGATGCCAAAAAAACAGGTTTAGTCCCTACCCCATAAACACTGAACACTCATTGTTCTATTTCCAAATAGTATGAAGTTATGGTTTTGAAATTCGTATTTGTTATGAGAATTACTTTAGAAAGTTCTTTTCCCCTGGTTGGAAGTTTTTATTGGTCTATCATTTTGCTTTAATTTCTCATTCTATCCCTTTATATAAAGAGAATATAGCCAATATCCTTACTTACTGAGATGATATATTAATTTGTATGTATGTGTGTGTCCTTATCATTCTTACTCTCCACACACATTGCAATCTTGAAAGTATTAACATATTTCCCCTCTGCTACTTTCTGAGCAGAGATTCTTATGATTTGTTATTTTGCTCCCTGTCCTTGAATCTGACTGCTGTAAGTGTGCATACACATACACATGTTGAATGGGTTCTTATATCGCTATGCTTAAAAAGATTTTTGCAGTCAGGTTTGGTGCCACTGACCTGTAATCCCAGCACTTGGGAGATGGATGCAGTTGGATCAGGAGTGCCTATACTGGGAAATGGTTCCTTTGGGGAAAGTGTTTGACTCAGAAGTATAAGGACCTGAGTTCAGTCTCCATCACTGACATAAAAAAGCCAGCTCTGGAAGCTCTCTGCATGTAAACTCTGAATCAGAAGAATCCTGGAGTATGCTTATTGGCAGACTAGCCAAATCCATGAGCTCCAGGTCCAGTGAGAGACCTTGTCTCACAAACTAAGATAGGGAGTATTGAGAAAGAAGCCAGATTTGCCCTCTGGCCCATCCCCAAATATACACACATGCACGCACCACAACCTCGAGATTTCCTCCACCCAAGATCATGTTTTTCTCTGATTTCAAACCTATAAGGATATTCAGAGTCAACATCCACATACCCTTTTCTCAGGTTTATTGCTGGAGAACACTTTGCTCTATTTTCTTTCTTGTCTCAAGTGGATGCTGAAGTATTTGAGGGCAAACTGTGGCAATCATGATACTTGAAAGCCATCAGTTTGTATACTTCAAAGGGAAAGGCCAGTCAGTCTCTTATACACACCATACAATCATCACACTCAGGAAATTGTAACTGGACATGATCCTAGCATCTAATTCTATAGTGTATATCCCAATTTCCTCAATTAAATGTTCTTAAATTTTTTAAATTTTGACTTGGAAGCCAGTCAAGCAGTACACATGATATTTTGTTGGCATGGGCATCTTGACATTTTTCAATAAATAAATTATGAACAATTAGAATATAATGTGGTTTCACATATGTAGTAAGGTCTGAAGTTTGGTGTAGTTCTAAAAATCATAATTGTGGAAATTTCACCAATTTGTTTCTTGATACATTTTTGTCTTTTCTCACTAATTGGTGGTGTTTATATTTCTACACATAAAGCTCCCCTCCATCTCTCTTCCTTTGTCACACACACACACACACACACACACACACACACACACACACACACACTTCTCAATTTCACTTTAGCCCATATTCCAATACTCATAGAATTATTATAACACCATCATATATTTTAATAAATAGCTGTAGTTTTCCACCATCATCTACCCCTCCCCCTCTTTTTAGAGAAAATAAGTTTTGAACTATATGTTTTGTTTTAAAGAAACAAGCAGATTTTATTGGAATTGCCAAATTAGGGTCATCCACATCGTTAGGTCTCAGATATCTGACCCCTACTTTATCAGCTTGCTTTTTGCCAAGGAAAGTAATGCATCAATTTGGGTGAATCAGCTGTTCCACAGCATGTGATGCTACATGCAGCACTTTGGTATTTCTGTCCATTTATTCATCTTTGGTTCGGCACAGTTATTTAACATCCATTCTGCCAAGCCCCAGGCTAGTGGTTAGAGATACTCTTTTATATCATCTTGTAGAATGCACTTTTTACTAATGTCAGTCTTGTGTGTTTCTTACTTTGCTCGCAGCTGGTTTTAGTGGACCTTCTCAGGGAGTTTTCCCATCCCAGCCTCTCCTCTGTTTTCCATGGTGTGCAGTTTGTTTATTTCCATCTTAAATCAAAGTGCTTTACTGGGTCCTTTCATTAATTTTAGAAGTCTTTGAGCTGATGCTCTTCAATAGATTAGATCAAGGTCATATTATCTACAAATGACAATGAATTGCCTTCTTTCCTAAGGTGTGCATCTCTTGTCTTCTGTCTTATTGTATCGGTCAGAATTAGCCCATTTTAAAGCAAGTAAGTGACTCACTCAGCATATCAGACAGAGTAAGGGACAGACCTTGAATTAAAACTTCCATCTTTAATAATGCTAGGTGTTGGGTGTTGGTGCACTCAGCCCTAATGGACTTGATATGCTGGGGTGGGCTGGTACTGGGTGGGGGCTCCACTTTTCTGAGGAGAAGGGGAGGGAGATAGGAAAGAGGGAAGAGGGTGGGACCCTGATGGGGGAGTAAGGGGAGTAAGTTCAGGATGTAAAATGAATAAACAAATAAATTTATATAACAATAATAATATTAAAAATTTCCATTTTGTTTTAGTTCCGTTTCTATTTGGAATATGTAACTTAATCACCTACCCAAATATCACCAAAATATCCAGTTGTATCCTACCCAAAAGAAAGTTGACATTTGCTGTGCTTACAATACTTTATTTCTTAAAAGATTTATTTGTATAGTTCTTATACAATATATTTTGATCACTGTTTCTTCTCCCTCCAACTGCTTGCAGATCCTCCCTATCCACCAAACTCCAAGCCTCCCTTCTCTCTTTCGTTAGAAAACAAACAGGCAAACAAGCAAACAACTAAAAATCAGAAGAAAATGAAAGAAAGAAAGCAAGAAAAGAGAAAGAAAGCACAAGATACTCACAGAGACAGAGAAGAAAAGTAAAAATCCCCAAGACACACATATGGTGGGCAGCACAACACACACACACACACACACACACACACACACACACACATCATGAAAACGCAAAATCAGAACCATAACATACAAGCAAAGGACCATTAAGACAAAAAATGTCAAAACAGACCAGCATGACGAAAATAGTCCACACAAAATTGCTATTGAGTTCATCTTGTATCGTCCATCTACTGCTGTGAATGGAGCCTACCTTTAAGTGTGGTTAATATACCCAGTGAGAATCTGTTGAAGAAAACTGTTTTCTTCTTTGTAAGCTGTTGGAGATCCCACTGAAATTTGACTCTCCTCCCATCCTACCTCTATTTCCTGAGGACTCCACTGAACCTTGTTGCAGACCCAGTTTCCCTCCTTCATGGGGGCCCTCTCAGTCCTCCCTTCTAGCCTATTCCCATTCCTTTGTGTTAGTCCCCAGTACCTAGAAACACTTTCTACCTAGAACTCTCAGTGGCCATACCAGGCTAGGACTCAGGTAAAAGATCCATGTTATCTTTTCTGTTCTCCATTACATCTCTTCTTCCTCACCTTCAGTCCTGTAACAACCTCTTGCAGGGGCCCCTCCTCCCACTTCCACTCCATTCACTGAAGACTCCAACTCTTGGTACAGACCCAGGGTACCCATAGCCTTTTTTATCCATATATACGTGTGTGTGTGTGTGTGTGTGTGTGTGTGTGTGTGTACATGCATATACATATATATGCATGCATATACATATATATGCATGCATATACATATATGCATGTATTTATGCATGTATATATATGCACCATGTGTGTGCCTAGTACTTATGGAGCCAGAAGAGGGCATCATTGTATCACCTTAAACTGGGGTTACAGATGGTTGTGGGTTGCTGCCATGTGGGTGCTAGGAACCAAACTGATACTTCTGAGAGAACAAAAAATGTTCTTAACTACTGAGCCATCTCTTCGGACTTTTACAGTTCTTTCTTACAGAGCCTTAACCTCCTAGATATGCTAGATCATTTGAGGAAATGATAGACAGCAAATTCAAGCAGGAAATTCTAATAAGTTTTAGTTTGGAGTTACTGCGTGATGCAATAATCGAGGAAGGCTTTGCTAGCAGGAAGGAAGGAGCAGGGCTGGATATTTCCAAAGGAAGAGAGGGTACAGAGGTCTTGACGTACGAGCATGTCTATGGAATCCAAGAACCAGCACAGAGCAGTGAAATTGGAGAACTGAAGAGGTAAAGTGAACAGTGGGCCTTATGGATATTACAGGAACGTTGCCTTTTGCTCTAATTAAGGTGGAAGGCAAAGAGGAGTTTCAGTGGGAGGAAGAAAGGTGGCAGTCATGACCTTGTCATGATTCTGAGGAGTCCCAGTAGACACTGTTTTGAGAGTAAATTGTCAGGGGCACTGATGGAGGCAAAGAGAGGAGTAGAATGTGACTGCAATCATCTAATCCAGAGGTACTGTGGGTTAGTTCAGAGATGCAGCTGGAGAGGCAAGCAAGGAAAGCAGGAAAACTTACCTGAATTCTTAGTGAAAGTGTCACAGCTTCTCTAATTTTTTAGAAGCATATTTTTCTTCCTCAGAATTCATATTTAAAAATCTGCTTTTGTTAAATTCATCAGTGTAATTTCAATCATAGGTGGAGGGTTCAAATGGAATGCCAAGTACATCTCTGTTGTCTGATTCAGTGGCATGCTAATCACAAACTCACCCATGCTGAATACCTCTGGCCAACTTGTATAGAAGACTTTCTAGAAAACATTTTCTAGACCTGTTATCTCATTTAGTCTTTGTGGAGCACTGTAGGCTCCCTCTTCTCAGAATCCTTCCCTGACAGATTTCTTTTTTCTTCCCAGATTGAAAGCAGTTTTAGTATTTGTTTAACCCTTCCTGACTCTGAGTCCCTGGTACCAAAAGCAAGGTTGCTCTTAAATCTGTAGCTGGTGTACTATAACTAATCAATAAATATCTGATAAACGTGTTTATAAAAAAACAGGCATATGGGGCAATTGTTCACAGGGATAGTCAGAAACCAAGAGAAGATGCCCCACCACCACCACAGAAAGACACTCTTCTCAATTCCCTACTGTCCTCTCAGTACTGTTTTGACCAGGCAAATAGAGAAGAAAATGCAGAATTTCCAGGGTCTTGAAATAAAGGTTGGCTAACTAAGACATATTGTAAATTTCAGCTCTCTACTTCCAAGTGACCTTTAATGTGGGGAATGAAATTGCAAAGGTAGATTCTGTTGGGGATTAAAGAACTCAAATTGTTTCTTAGCCCATCTTGTTCAGTCACACAAATCATTTATCACAGGGTTTTTGCATTAAAAATTATGTATAGTTGAAGGCAAAGCATAGACTTTAGAAGGAGAAAGACCATATGAGATTACTCTTTCCATTTTTCTCAGTTAACAGCCTTATGGTGGTCTAAGTTATGTTCCATAAAATGTACCCATTTAATGTATACAATCCAGTGACTTGTGGTGAGTGGATAAAGTTGGGTAGATATCACCCAAAATTATCTCAAAATATTTCTGTCTGATATGACCCCTTCTGCTCATGTGCAGTTGATTCCTGTCCCCAGTCCCACTCCCAGACAATCATGCATCTGATTTCTGTCCCTATAAATTTGCCATTTCTTAGCATTTCCTCTTAATAGAATCATATACAATGCATATAGGAGTGCATCAGGCTTCTCCTATTCGGTATAGTGCTTCTGAACTCCTTCTGTATAGAGTATATCAGGGGGTTCTGTTGTTGCTGCTCTAAATAACGCTACATTGTGTAGCTACATGTACCACACATACTGTTTTTCTACTCACTATTTGATGGGATGTAGATCACGTTATATTGTCATGTCACTGCAAACAGTTACATGCTTTTTTGTGTGTTCTTATGTGTCTTAGTTTCTCATGGATAGATTTCTAGAAACTGAATGCATACATAGATGACTGGTAGTTTAATGTTTATTTTTAAAGGACTTCCAGACTTTTGTTTCCCAAGTGGATGTACCATGTAATACGGTTCCAACTTTTCTATCTTTGCTGACAGTTGACCAATAACATTCTAGTGGCAGGATGGAGTAGCTTATCATCATTATCTTGATTTATCCTTCCTTATATGATTAATTATGTTGATCATCTTTTCATTAGCTTATTAGTCGTTTCTATTTCAAGTATCTTTGCATTTTTCAGTTGCTTTCTTATAGAATGGTAATGGATCACTGTATTATCGGACATATATCTTATTATGCACATGAGCTAGAAATACTTTCACTAAGAATATGACTTGTGTTTTAACTTTTATAATAGTGTTTTTAATCTTGTTTTTAAAAGTAATCTAATCATAACAGTTTACTTCTTTTTCCTCAGCAATAGATCATTGTTTTGGTGCTGCATTTATATATTATTCTACTAGTCTGAGGTCATGAAGATTTTTCCCTTTTATCCTGAAAGTTTTATAATATTAGCTCATATATTTAGTTTTATAATCCATTTTCTGTTACTTCTTGTGGGCAGTATAAATTTAGATTTTTGCAAGTGGATATTCAATTAACCCAGCCTCATTTGTGGAAAAGGCTGTCTTATTACTGTTGAATTGTCTTTGTCAGGAATCAATGGATCCTAAATGTGGAATTTATTTCAGAACTTTCAATTCTTTTTTTATTGATCTATATGTCTATCCTTCTGCCAGCATCTAATGGTATTGATTTTCATAATTTATAAAATCAGGAACTGTAAGCTCTGCAAAATTGTTCTGAGTTTTTTCTAATTGTTTTGTCTATTAAGGCCATTTCATTTCAATATATATATATATATATTCACTTTCTAGATTTGCAGAGTCTTCCATGATTCTTGTGTTACTTGGTTTTCTATTTCTGTGACAAAATACCCGAGATAAACAGTTCAAAGGATGAAAAGTTTGTTGTGGCTCATAGTTTTAGGGATTTCAGGCCCTGCCCACTTGGCACTGCTACTTCTGTGCCTTTGGTTAAGGGGATGGCAGATAGAAGGAGACATGTGATGGGACAAAGATGAAGAAGGCAAAAAGAGCAAGAAAGGACTGAGGACCAGATGTTCCCTTCTAGGGTACACCCTCAGCATTCTACTTCCTTCACCAGGCTTCAGGTTGCCACCATCTCCAAATAACAACATCAGATTTCTAATCTATCAGTGTATCTGCCCACTAATGATGGCAGAATCCTTGTGATCCACGATTCTTCTCAAAGTGTCACCCCTGAACTTCACTTGGGATCACACGTTCAACCCATGAGCCTTTAGGGACCATTCCAGATCTGAACAGTGAAATTATGCTGGTGATTACATTAAATATCCAGACACATTTGGAGAGAATTGTAACCTTAATAATGACTGGTTAATACATGAACATGGGATCTCTATTTAACTATATATTCTTCATTTTTTTCTTTTAATCATCAAAGTATTTCATTTATTTTTTTAACATTTTCTTAGTATTGTGATGTTATTATGAGTAGAAAGGTTTGCTTAATTTCATTTACAGCATGCTTTTCTCCAGTGATGAAATTATTGTCTATTTTTATATATTGCAATTGAATATTTTAATTTTGTTGAAATCATTTGTTAGTTATAGCTAGTATATATGTGCATATAAAACTTTTTTAATTCTCTCTACACAAAATCATATCATCATCACATAAAATATTTTCTTTCTTGCTTTCTATACTTGGTGCTACAAATTAATTAAGATAATTTACTAGTTAAATTTCTTAACTAAATTCTCCACTCTGCTGTCGATCAGACATCCTTACTTTAGAAGAAAAATATTCTGTCTTTTGCCCTGGATTGTGATGCTAACTTTATATGTCTCGGAAATGATATTTATCAAGTTGAAATTTTCCATTCTATCCCTTTTCCTTTCTGTGATATTTTTTATCATAAATATGTATTATATTTTATCATTTTTCTGCAACTGTAGAGATGATTATGGGATTTCTGACCTTTATTCTGTTAATGTGCTATGCTGCATTCATTAAAGTTCCAATATTAAACCAACTGGCATTGCTGAATTAAATTTCATTAAGCGACAAGATAAAAATCCTCTTTATATAGTAGTGGGTTCTATTTATTAATATTTGGTTATATATTCATCAGCAGCAATAATGCTGCCATTGTCTCTTTTTTTTATTTGTTGCTTCAGGTTACATCTCCATCATATTATCCTCTTTCCCCCCTTCCCAGCCCTGCCCTCCCACCCTCTACCCCCTATCCCTTCCATCCCACTCCTCTGGAGTAGAGTGTCCCTACATAACAGTCCCCTGCCCCAGTTCAGAAGTCATATGAGGGCCAAGAGCCTCCTCATACACTGGGAGCCTACAAGGCAGTACCACCAGTGAGAAGTGTCTCATTGCCAGGAAGAGAAAACTAAAAAACAAACAAACAAGCAAACAAAAGTCTATGTCCATGTTCCCTTTGGTGCATTGGTTGTAGTATAGATATCCTGTACTATATAGCTAAAATCCAACTATAAGTGAATAGATGCCATGTGCATCCTTCTGAGTCTGGGTTAGCTCACTCAGGTTGAGCTTCTCTAGTTCCATCTATTTGGCTGCAAATTGCATAATTTCATTGTTTCTGATAGCTGAGTAGTATTCCATTGTATAGATGTACCACAGTTTTTTAATCCATTCTTCGGTTGAGGGACATCTGGGTTGTTTCCAGTTTCTAACTATTACAAATAAGGCTGCTATGAACATTGAACATAGATGAGGAAACTTCCTTGTGATTCGGTGAGGAGTCATTTGAATGTATACCCAGAAGTAGTTTGGCTGGGTCCCGAGGCAGATCTATTCCAAGTTTTCTAAGATATCGCCATACTGACCTCCATAGTGGTTGCACAAGCCTGCACTCCCACCAGCCACGGAGGAGGATTCCCCTTTCTCCACACCCTCACCAGCATGTGCTTTCATTTGAGCTTTTGATCTTAGCCATTCTGACAGGTGTGAGATGGAATCTTAGAGTTGTCTTGAGTTGCCTTTCTCTGATGATTAAGGATGTTGAGCATGTCTTCAAGTGTCTCTCAGCCATTAGGGATTCCTCCTTTGTGAATTCTCTATTTAGCTCTGTTCTCCATTTTTTGATTGGATTATTTGGTTTCTTGGCACTTAATTTCTTGAGTTCTTTGTAGATTTTGGATATTAGCCCTCTGTCAGATGTGGGGTTGGTGAAGATTTTTCCCCAATGACAATTCTACACTATGGAAAGTGATAGAGTCCTTTCAAGAAGAATTGAAATCTATGAAGGAATTCAAAGAAGCCACAATTTCACAAGCGAAAGCAATGGATAATACCATTGGAGAGCTCCAAGCCAAAGTGGCTCAACTTGAGCAGGAAAGAGACAGGGCAATGAAAGACTTCCAGGCAAAGACAAGCAAATTGGAGCAGGAAATGTACAAAACGAATAAAATCATTCAAGACATGAAAATGGAAATGGAAACAATAAAGAAAACACAGTCAGAGTTAAGAGTGGAAGTGGAGAATCAAGGGAAGAGAACAGGAACTACAGATATGAGTATCAAAAATAGGATACAAGAGATGGAAGACAGGATCTCAGGCATGGAAGATTCGATAGAAGAAATTAGTACAACATCCAAAGAAATTGAGAAAGCTAAAATATCTCTCACCCATAACATCCAAGAAATCAAGGACTCAATGAAAAGATGTAACCTAAGAATTATAGGCATAGAGGAAAGAGAATACTCCCGAATCCAAGGTCCAGGAAATATCTTCAACAAAATCATAGAAGAAAGCTTCCCAAACCTAAAGAAAGACATGCCAATAAAATCCAAGAGGCTTTCAGAACACCAAACAGATTAGATCAGAAAAGAAACTCCTCTTGCGACATAATAATTGAAACTCCAAATGTACAGAACAAAGAAAGAATATTAAAAGCAGTAAGAGAAAAAGGTCAAGTAACATATAATGGCAGACCCATCAGAATTACACCTGACTTCTCCTCAGAAACTTTAAAAGCTAGAAGGGCCTGGACAGATGTCCTACAAGCCCTGAGAAAACACAGATGCCCAGCCAGACTACTATACCCAGCAAAACTCTCTATCAACATAGATGGAGAAAAGATATTCCATGACAAAATCAAATTTAAAAAATATCTACCCACAAACCCAGCTATTGTCTCTTATTGTAATATTTCTGCATTTGATATCAAGGCCCTGTCATTGGAGTTGTTTTGTTATGATAGTTACTTTTGATTGTCATCATGATTGGAATGAGGAGGCAGGCCTTCCTGGAATGTAAGGGCATTATGCTATAGGTTGTGGATCTGGGTGGAATGAGAGGAAGAAAGCCAGCTGCTACAAGCATTCTCTCTCTCTGCTTCCTGGTCACCGTGATGTGAGCCGCTATGTTCCATCATGCACACTTTCACCAGCCATGGTGGATTGATATTCCCAGAACCATGATCAAAAAAAATTAATCACGTGTTCCTAAACTATTTCTCTGAAGATGTGTTACAGTAGCAAAAGTCAGAGTAACAAAGATTCATTCTTTTTTTTTTCTCCTATTTCTTGTACATAGACCCTGCAACTTTCAACTAGTGTTCTTTAAATGTTCCTGAATATAGTTCCCATATGACCAGCTGGTCTCTTACTCTTGCCAACATGCCTTCCATACCTGCTTCTCTTTGACACATTCAAGGTTCTAGTGCTAAGCAAACATTAGGGTTGTTTGACTACATGCACTGTGGCAGTTGATCTGATAATTGAAGTAGTTATCTATTGCCTAGCAGTGGGCAGGAACCATAAATGAGAGTGGATACCTTCAATAAAGGGAACATTCATGTCTTAGTGAGATGGATAGGAAAAATGCAAAATTTAATCATACTACTTAGGATGCTTTACAGTTAAAATGTATGGATTATTTATTTTTAGAAATTTCCATTTAGAATTTTCAGGCTATAATTAATTGTGGGTAACTGAGATCATTAAGAGCAAATGCATGAATAAAATAAATGAATATATGTGCAATATCCAGTGAAGCTGGTTATGAGCTGAATGTCTTGGAAGACTTTATGCTGTTGATTTTCAGTAATAAGACAGAGATTGTTCGTGCAAGAAAAAAAAAAGGAAGCTAAAAGATTAACCAACATTTTCCTTAATAATTATGTTTTAGTAATTGACTAAGTGAAATCCATTTTCTCTTTCACTTTCTAAAATTTATAAAACTGTGTTGCATTTTTCTAAAAAAAAAAAAAAATTATTTTCAAAGGCCAAACTGCTTGGTATGATAAGGCAAACAACTTTATGGTGACTGAAAGCCATGGTTAAGAGCAAGCCTTCTGGAACCAGTGTACACCCAAGCTTTGTGTCAAGAACTCAAACAGCACCATCTCTGTAAAAGATGGCAGAGTTTCTGTGAAGGTCAAATAAGATAGTAGCCAGAATACATGTGTATGGGATTTAGTACTGTTTTCTGTAGATGAAGCAATCTTTTCATCTCAAGGTGCTGAGACCTAGGAAAAGAACATTAATAGAGACCTGTGGGTACAAAGAAGGAGAAATCCACTCTCACTCACCAGTTCAAAGACATTCCTCAGGAGTGACATTTGGTCTGGGGCTTTCTTGATTGGATGAGTAGTTCTCAGCATGCTGAAGGGGCAGGGGAACATTGACCAGAAGGGATAACATTTTGAAACCTACATGAGAAGCAAAATGTGGGTGGCATTACCCTGTGATCTCAGATCTAAGGGAGCTGCTCCTAAAGGAGTATGAGCTACAGGCCACCCTGGGGTACATGGTGTGATTTTTTCAAAGGAAAAAAAAAAGGGAACAGAAGGTGAAGGAAGGCACAGCAAAAACAAGGATTTGTTTATACAAAATCACTTTCTAAGTTCATAGCACTAAGTGCCTTCAAAAAGAAAATTGTGACAGCTCATATTAGCAAACTAACAGCTAAACTGGGTGAATTAGAAAAAAAAAGAAGCAAACACTCCCAAAAGGAGCAGAAGGCAGGAAATCATCAAACTTAGGGCTGAAATCAACAACTTAGAAACAAAAAGAACGATATTAAGAATCAATGCAACCAAGAGCTGGTTCTTTGAGAAAATAGACAGACCCTTAGCCAAATTAACTAAAAGGCAGAGGGAAAAAACCCAAATCAACAAAATCATAAATGAAAAGGGAGAAATAACAGCAGACATTGAGAAAATCCAGAGAATATTTGGATCCTACTTTAAAACTCTATACCCCACCAAATTTGAAAACCTAAGCAAAATGGACAATTTTTTTGATAGATTCCACTTACCAAAGCTAAATCAAGATATGGTTAACAGATTAAACATTTTTATAACCCCTAAGGAAATAGAAACAGTCATTAAAAATCTCCCAACTAAAAAAAACCCAGGGCCAGATGGTTTTAGCACAGAATTCTACCAGACCTTCAAAGAAGAGCTAACACCAATACTCTTCAAACTCTTTCACCAAATAGAATCAGAGAGAACACTGCCAAACTCATTCTATGAGGCCACAGTCACCCTGATTCCTAAATCAAACAAAGACCCAACAAAGAGAACTTCAGACCAATCTCCCTTATGAATATTGATGCAAAAATAATTAATGAAATACTAGCAAACCGAATTCAAGAACACATCAAAAGTATCATACACCATGATCAAGTAGGCTTCATCCCAGGAATGCAGGGATGGTTCAACATACAAAAGTCTATCAACATCATTCACCATATAAACAAGATGAAAGAAAAAAAAACCACATGATAATCTTGCTAAATGCAGAAAAAGCATTTAACAAAATCCAACACCCCTTCATGCTAAAAGTTTTAGAGAGAACGGGTATACAAAGACCGTACCTAGAAATAATAAAGGAAATATACAGCAAGCCAGTGGCCAACATCAAATTAAATGGAGAGAAACTTAAAGCATTTCCTCTAAACTCAGGGACAAGACAAGGATGCCCACTTTCACGATATCTCTTCAATATAGTACTTGAAATTCTTGCTAGAACAATAAGACAACTAAAAGAGATCAAGGGGATACAAATTAGAAATGAAGAAGTCAAATGATCCCTATTTGCAGATGATATGATTATATACATAAGCAATCCCCAAAAATTCCACCAGAGAACTCTTACAGCTGATAAACACCTTCAGCAAGTTGGCTGGATACAAAATTAATTTTAAAAATCAGAAGTCCTTCTTTATACAACAAACAAATGGGCTGAGAAAGAAATAAAGGAAACAACCCCCTTCACAATAGCCACAAACAACATAAAATACCTGGGGGTAACTCTAACCAAGCAAGTAAAGGACATGTACAACGAGAACTTCAAGCCCTTGAAGAAAGAAATGGAAGAGGCCTTTAGAAGATGGAAAGATCTCTCATGCTCATGGATAGGTAGGATCAACATAATAAAAATGGCCATCCTACCAAAAGCAATATATAGATTCAATGCAATTCCTATCAAGATACCAACACAATTCTTTATACACCTGGAAAGAGCTATTCTCAATTTCATATGGAACAACAAAAAACCAGAATTGCTAAATCAATCCTGTACAATAAAAACACATCTGGAGGTATCACCATCCCAGATTTCAAGCTGTACTACAGAGCAATAAGGTAAAAACAGTATGGTACTGGTATAGAAACAGACCAGTAGATCAATGGAATCGAATTGAAGACCCAGAAATGAACCCAAACACCTACGGTCACCTAATTTTTGACAAAGAAGCCAAAACCACACAATGGAAAAAGGACAGCATCTTCAACAAATGGTGCTGGCCCAACTGGATGTCCACTTGTAAAAGAATGAAAATAAACCCATACTTGTCACCCTGTACAAAACTTAAGTCCAAGTGGATCAAAGACCTTAATATAAGTCCTGACACACTAAATCTATTAGAAGAGAAAGTGGGAAAACCCTTGAACTCATGGGCATAGGTGACAACCTCTTGAACAGAACACCAACAGCTCAAGATCTAAGACCAATAATCATTAAATGGGACCTCATGAAACTGAAAAGCTTCTGTAAGGCAAAAGACACTGTCATTCGAACAAAATGGCAGCCTACATATTGGGAAAAGATCTTCACCAACCCCACATCTGACAAAGGGCTAATATCCAAAATTTACAAAGAACTCAAGAAATTAAATGCCAAGAAAACAAATAATCCAATTAAAAAATGGGGGAAAGAGCTAAACAGAGAATTCACAAAAGAGGAATTCCTAAAGTCTGAGAGACACTTGAAGAAATGCTCAACATCCTTAATCATCAGAGAAAGACAACTCAAGACAACTCTAAGATTCCATCTCACTCCTTTCAGAATGGCTAAGATCAAAATCTCAAATGACAGCACATGGTGGTGAGGGTGTGGAGAAAGGGGAACCCTCCTCCATTGCTGGTGGGAGTGCAGGCTTGTGCAACTACTATGGAGGTCAGTATGGCGATATCTTAGAAAACTTGGAATAGCTCTGCCTCAGGACCCAGCCATACCACTTCTGGGTATACATCCAAATGACTCCTCACCAAATCACGAGAAAGTTTCCTCATCTATGTTCATAGCAGCCTTATTTGTAATAGCTAGAAACTGGAAACAACCCAGATGTCCCTTAACCGAAGAATGGTTTAAAAAACTGTGGTACATCTACACAATGGAATACTACTCAGCTGTCAGAAACAATGAAATTATGCAATTTGCAGCCAAATGGATGGAACTAGAGAAGCTCATCCTGAGTGAGCTAACCCAGACTCAGAAGGATGCACATGGCATCTATTCGCTTATAGTCGGGTTTTAGCTATATAGTACAGGATAACTATACTACAACCAATGCATCAAAGGGAACATGGACATTGAATTTTTTTGTTTGTTTGTTTGTTTGTTTGTTTGTTTGTGTGGGTTTTTTTTAGTTTTCTCTCCCTGGCAATGAGACCCTTTTCACTGGTGGTACTGCCTTGTAGGCACCCAGTGTGTAAGGAGTCTTTTGGCCCTCATAAGACTTCTGAACTGGGGCAGGGGATTGTTATGTAGGGACACTCCACTCCAGAGGAGTAGGATGGAAGGATTAGGGCGTAGAGGGTGGGAGGGAGGTGCTGGGAAGGGGGAAAGAGGACAATATGATGGAGATGTAACCTGAAGCAACAAATAAATAAATTTAAAAAAAAACATTGTCAGGATAAGGTCCAGGATAAGATTACAACATAATACAAACTATTTACAAATATGCATCTTTGTTAATTTGTACATGAAAAGTATATGTCTTAAAATGTTTTTAAAGAACATGTTTTGCACAGATTTCAACAAAAAAAAATGTAAGTTATGTGTAATGTCCATAAAGGTACCTGAATTAAGAGATATCAGAAATTTAGCTCTGCAGTGTTGGGGATTGGACAGAACAAGGTGTAGTATAATAACTTAAGTCATTGTCAATATATTTGAAAGATGCACATTAATTATTTAAGTGATTTAAGGACCTTCTTGCAAAAGGATCCTGGAGAGAAATATCTTTTTTTATAACTGGCTCTGTAATTGTAAATATATGAGACACTTGGAGAATTATGATACTTTAAGAAATCCTCAGTCTATACCTTGACAAGCAAGTCTAAAATACTCCTGGGCCAGCATGGAATCTACCAGGGAAGGCCAATCACATTGACATAGGAATTTACTATCTTCATTTCTTTGATTGGCTCTAGGTTGATCATAAATCATGGAAGACATCCAATGACTTGATAAGAGGACAGAGTTTCCCTTCAGTATTTATTGTCATTTCACTGCAATAGAAATGGTTTGTAGGTAACAACAGAGTGAATGGTTCTGCAGTGTTAGAAGACACAGTATCTAACATTTAATGAATATTAAAAGTATTTCTGTATATTTGGGAAATGCTTTTGTTACTCATTTAATCACTTCTGTAATATTTTGTCTTAGCAAATTATTGTTTTTCAGGGAAATGCAGTACAGAAAAAAATAAGCAGGCACAGATTTCATTTTAGAATTTCAGATAGCTGAGCATTTACTTTTTAGTGTGAAAGAATTTCCAAACTATTGTTTTAGGCACCCATGTCTCAATCAAAATCCAAATCACTTTTTAAGTTTTACTCATTTGGAAATATAATTTATCAGAGTTTTTGGTGCATGTTTGTTTTGCCTTGGGTCATCATCCCATAAACATGCACTGTAAGATGAAAGATATCATAAGGTATGTCATTACAGGACTTGGGAGTTTGTGGAAGATACAGAAAGATGCTTTGCCCATTGGTTAATTCTTATGCTCCTGAAATTAAAAGACAGTAGCAGTTACAAATGGAAAAAAGTCACTTTCTAGTTTTAAATTCTGTTAGATAAACTTATTTTTCTTTGTTTTGTTTTCTTTTTTTTAATAATTTATTTTTTATTTCTTCAAGTTACATCTCAATCACAATCCCCTCCCTACTCCCCCCTCCAGTCCCACCCTTCCACCCTCCTCCCCCTCAACCCCCCCATCCTCTTCCCTTCTTTTTTTTTGTTTAAGGTATTTCTTTTTCCCCCCAACAGCTCTCCCTTTCAGTCCAAAAAATGGTTCTTTTTCTTATAACTATAAATGCAATACAAAACAACAGAAATAAATAGGCCACAATTATAAGAGTTATATGGCTTAGCATACATTCCCAATGTCCAGTCCATATGTATTTGGCACCTGACTTTAACATTCTACTATCTAACCATCTCCATGAGTTTAAAGTTCTATATCTAACTCAGCTTTCATACTAACTTGCCTCATAATTTTTAAAATATCTTCTTAGATCCAGAACACCCTCTTGATTCCTAAACAAAAAAGTCACTTTCTAGTTTTAAATTCTGTTAGATAAACTTATTTATTTTTCTTTGTTTTGTTTTCTAAGAAAAGGTCTCATGAATCATAGACTGGCCTTGAATCTGCTATGTAGCTGAGTCTTGTCTTGAATTGACCCTCCTGTCTCAGCCTCCTAAGTTGCTGGATTGCAGGTGTGAACCAACAAACCTAAAAATTCATTTCTTTTACAAATACTTGTAACAAGTTTTAAGTTATCATGGTATTATTAAAAGAGATGAAGGAGACGACAGGGTCCCAAACATCATAGGGTCACAGTCTACAAGAACCAAGCCTGTGAATAAACCATCAAGTAGAATGTATCAATTGTGATAAAAATGATAGAGTGAATAGAGCAGGATAATGACCCAAGATGTAATGGGCAAAGACTGGTAGTTGTGAATTGTGCTTTAGTGAACTTGGAATGCACCAATTTGGTAATTTTAAGTGAGTGAAATGTAGAAAGGCATCCTCCTACTGGGTTTGTAAATAGGTAAATGCTGGAATCACCTGGGTTTTTAGCTTCATAGCTATATACTAGGAGTATTTTGAAGGCTTAAATAATATTGATGCTGAGATCTCATTCTTACAGATTCTGGTTTAGTTTGCCTGGGGTGGGGCCAAGGAATAATCTTTTCAAGCCTAAGGTGTTTATAATGTGAAGCCACAGGGAGAGCTCCTGAGCTGAAGCAGCCCCCTTAGAACTCTGAGATTACTTTTTCTTGCCCCCTCTGGAAGCCTTAATAGTGGAGAAACTGTTCTACTGTTTTTTGATGGTCACCATCTGACTCCACTCTATGGGGCTGGAAACAAAAGTTGAACAATATCTTGCCAAACTAGAACCCTTATTTCACCCAGGTCCCAGTGTATAGACCTTCTTCCTTAGTTTCTTTATATTAAAAAAATACATAAAACTGGAACTGGAAAAGAAAGTGTGTTTATTTCAGTATGAACAGATCAGGGTGAGAAAGAAGCTAGTCATATTCCTGTTTATAGAAACAATTAGAAAAGAAGCAGAAGAACAGAAATATGCTTGTAAGACAGTCACTACTCCGTATCTAGAGAAAGATGCCTTGGCCTCAGATCATCTCCATTGTCTCCATTCTCTGTTTCAGAAATGACTTTGTGTTCGAGTCCAGATTCAAGGCAGATTTCAGGGGCTAGTTGGCCAGCAAGTTTGCATAGGACTTTGTCTCAAAAAATAAAGTGGAGAGATATTGAGGAAGACATTTTATGCCAAATTCTGACCTCTACAAGCATGTAAATACATTATATGTGCACATACATGAACATATACACATGCAAGTCACACACATACACACACTCAGAAAGACACATGAAGCGAGGATTACATTTTAGCAATACACACCTATAATCCCAGCACTTGGGAGATAGATGTAAGATGATCAAGAATTTAAGGTCATCCTTAGCTATGTGCTGAGTTTAAGGCCAGTTTGAACTACAGAAAAACCTGCCTCAAAGGGAAAAAAAAAGGAAGGAAGGAAGGGGAGAGAGAGGAGAAGACAAGACAAGAGAAGAAGAATAAGTTATAACACCACCTCTGTCCAGGCTCTAGGCTGTTCTCAACATAGGAACATTGTTTCATTTCTATGGTGTAGACACTGTTTAAAAGTGCCAGGTAAGGCACACTGCTGTTCTCTGTAGATCTGTAATGTCTCCTTCCCTATGCTGTGCCAATCTCCCAGGTGCTATGTGCATTGATTTCATGATTCTCAGGTGAGACCTGTTTTGGGGGTCTGTTATTAGGCACCTAAGGACTCATTGTCTGGCCCACATAAATGGGTGAGAAAGCCCAGATCTGAAAACAGATTCATCTGGAGGTTCAAAGAACTTGGCATGAGATTTCAGGATATTGGGCTGAGACCAGTATTTCAGGATTTCACCTGATAACAGGGGCGATTATCATTGGTTCAGCCCTGATTGGCTCATCCACTTCTCTCTCCTGTTTCCCTCCCTTACCATTTTATCTTGGAACCATTTCTATAACACACCATTTGACTTGGAGTCTGTCCCTGGAGGAATATGAGCTAACACGTGTCTTTTTCTGGGAGAACACGTACTAAAGTGTGCACCTGCCTGAAGTTGGGCATTGTTCACCTGGGAACTGAAGCCTACGTTCCATCTGTTAGCTGAATCAACATCTCGAATGAGTATTACATCTGCCTGTAGGCATGTGCCCCACATACAGAGAAGGGGCACTGGAATTTTTAATAATAGAAAGTTGACTGTGTCTCCTCAGAGGAATCAGGTGAGAGATGTGAGCCACTATCTAAACTCTTTGCTTTGGCATCAGAGACAGAAGGATGATCAAGTGGCCACATTCCCCAAAGCTTCTGGAGGAGAGTCCCATAGGGTC
The DNA here is from genome assembly GCA_907164525.1 of Lophiomys imhausi. NCBI lineage: Eukaryota > Metazoa > Chordata > Mammalia > Rodentia > Muridae > Lophiomys > Lophiomys imhausi. Next base: position 2,462,541 of record CAJQZJ010000520.1, on the reverse strand, counting down.
TACATGGAACATCTTTGGACTTGGAACCAGACTGGAACGCCCTTGCCTCCAATGAGAGGATGTGCTGAAGCTGAACATGCACACTCTTGCTGATGTTATAGCAGCTACTTTACAGTGAAGATGGAGTTGAACCACAGCATTGCTTTCAGAGCATTGCCCATGGGGAGACCCCTGGGCAAGCCGTGCAAAGAAAACCTTGTAAGTGCCCATCTTCTCACTGGGAGAGACAGAAGTCAACATAATTAGGAAACCGCATGAAGAAATGCATCTCAAACTACTTTAAATTCTTCTTTTCTTTTTTTTTTTTTTTTGGTTTTTCGAGACAGGGTTTCTCTGTGTAGCCCTGGCTGTCCTGGACTCACTTTGTAGACCAGGCTGGCCTCGAACTCACAAAGATCCGCCTGCCTCTGCCTCCCAAGTGCTGGGATTAAAGGCGTGCGCCACCACCGCCCGGCGAAAATTCTTCTTTTCTTAAGTCACTAGGATTTTTATATTAAAATGTTCCTACTACAAACAACCCTGCATAGTTTACTGCAACAACTTCTCCAAGGTTGGAGATATGACTTTGAGGTGGATTGTTCTGATTTAGGTATGCATTTATCATTACCAGAGAAGTAAAAGCAGTATGTTCTTGATAGACGTAATTTCAAGAGAATGATGAGAAAGAAAGTTACCTCAGGAAACAGAAACAATACCCATGTTCCTGTTCTCTCCTCTACCACTTACCTTCTCTGTGTGTTACTGTGCTGCCCTTTCTCCCTTGGTCATTGAGAAGAGCTGCATGAACTGGCAGACAGATTCATCTGACAAAAAGGCTTATGGCTTTCTGGTGACACTTGCAGTTTATTTCTAAATGGATAAGCTGCAGATGCGCTGGGCCTGTGGGAACTGCTGAATTTGCTTCAACACAGTAAATCCCAATCATATGTGTACCATATGTTGACTACATAGCCTAACCTCCAAAATGCCCTTATTCTCTCCATCTTTGTGATTTCATATGAGATGGAATACAAACTAAGCAGTTTAGGCCACCAACTGTAAAAAATGCTCAGGTGGCCCTTTATGCATTGTGTTAGTTTATGGGAAAAGGACATTTTTAAAAAGGAACTGGGCTGTGAAGGAGGTCTGGGCTACTTTTGCTGAATTGACACTCATAGATCACTGAACCTCTCAGGTTTATCCTCATCCCTTCAATCTGATTATCACAGATCTGCTTGTCAATTCAACCAAGCTTAACAGCCAGATAAGAGATGATGGCACTAAGTCTGTTTGGATGCTGTACTTTCTTCCAACAGACTTGAACAATTGAGTGTCCAGAATTCAACAATGACCTGTATTCATGGCTCATCACAGCTACATTCTCATAGCAGTGATGGACAGTAGATGAAGACAGGCTTGGGCTCTTTCTGATCCAGCCCATCACAGGATAGTCAAAGATAGTGGAAAGTGATTCTAGGAGGAAGGTACAGCTCTTGAGAACCTCCAAAGGCTTTGGGGTCTTAAGATTTATCAAGGATGATGAAGGGATTCAATGTAGGATGAGAAGTTTGGCTAAGGAACCAAGACAAAGGTCTTACCTTGTAGACATTGTTAAAAACAGAGGAGATGAAAAACAGACTCTATCTTAGGAGAAAGCAGGGACCCACCGCTCCTTTCAAGTCCTATAGGAGTGAGTGAGTCAGATACAGATCAGAATAGGAGGTTGAGTCGAAGGCAAGTTACCTAAATCCAGTATGCACAATTGTTAGATTCTCTTACTAGGCTCAGTAGGAAGCCCAAGAGACTGAAAACTTCCTCTTTTTCTTTCCTTAGTGATTAAAACCCCTGAATAAAGGACCCACAATTAATCAAGCTGTCATTAGCATTCTTTAAAGGATATAAAGCTTTACTTAAAACTGTTGTTACATAAAGAGCAATGAGGTCTTGATTATTTTTTGCATTCACCCTTCTACTCCTGTTCATGTTTTCTAGGTTCGGGTCTTAGGTGTTCCAGCTGTTAGGCAGTGACTAAACATGAGGGTTTTTCATTCGAGAAAGACTCCAGAGACGAGGATGGAGTTAGTTTAAATCATAGTTCATGCATGTCCTAGCTTCAGCTGGCTTTGTGGACATAGGAGGCTCTCACACATGCGCAGTCATGTGGAACTCTTGAGGCTCTCACACATGCGCAGTCATGTGGAACTCTTGAGGCTCTCATACATGCGCAGTCATGTGGAACTCTTGAACCACTGTGGATGCTCAGATGTTATCCACACTTTGTCTGGAGCCCAAATACACACCTGCACTTATCTGTATGTTTCCTTAATTTTTGTTAATTAATCCATTAATCTGTTCGTCCATGACATGTGATAGGGTGTCAGAGAACAACTCCACGGAGTCAGTTTTCCCCTTCCATATTTACATAGGTTCCAGAGCTCAAACTCAAGTCAGCAGGCGTGCCGGGAAATGCCCTAACTCCCTGAGCTATCTTTCTGTCTCGACATCATATAGAGTGAGACACTCATACACTGCAGCCCTCATTTGTACATTGTCATGCTCACCTGCAGCATGTTTCCTGAGACACTGGTGACATTCTTTCCTATGTCACTTATATGCACTTTGGGCTGCTAGGCTCTCCTTCAGAGCTTCACAGAAGGCAACAGACATGCTCATGTCCACCCAAACTTCTTATTCATCCAAGTGTGCCATGTACAGATATGATTCCTTTCTTTTTTATGTTTATTTATTACTTCAAGTTACATCTCCATCACAGTCTTCTCCCTCCACCCTTCCTGGTCCCAGCATTCCTTTCTTATATGCATGCATGAGAATCCTTGTGTTCAGAGGAAAATCAAGGAATATTTGCCCCATCAATGATGGTACGTGTTCTTGGGAGAGTTCCTTCACAGCCTTTGTTCAACTTAATGAAATCATCCTGGCCTCTGTATCTTACCCAAATCATGCCTTGTAATCCAGTGTCCTTGGCTAGATAATCTAAACATTTGGTTGAGGCCTTTTCTACTTTATTTTCATAAAGTCTATGGTATGTTTAAACAATGAGCACAATGCTACAATAACTTCATTAATTCACATGCATTTTTACATCTTTGGACAATTAGTCTTCTATCTTAGATCATGCATCCGAGAGTACAATTAAATCCTTCTAAAGGGTGTTTGTTCAAGAGAAGGACACACTGAGCATTCCAAAGGATAAGGACTTTTTATCCAATTGACAAACTTTTGAGTAACTTTCACAAGGAGAATCTGTACACTTGGCATATGGTTGATATTTAATAAAGGTTGTCATCTCTGTGCACACACTGGCACCTCCTTATATTCTTACTTGAATGGGATGGTATGAGATTACTTGGCAGGCATTCATGGGAATCACTGTTTACCCTGATTAAAGTTTCTGTATCCATCCAGTTTTGGCTTCCTGCTTGCTTTCAACCTTAATTCAATTCACTTTGATTCATTTCAACAAATGTTCATTGATTACTTGCTTAGTGTCAGGGATGCTCCTGGGCACTGTGTATATGTGGTTGTGGGGGGGGGGTAGAGTAATTCAGAGATAACTAGGCCACAGTCTCACTTCTGTTAAGGATACAATTGAGCCTGCAAGGAATGTGTCCCATCCTATGTTTTTGCAAAATCAGCTAGACAATGATGAGTGAGTTGGGAATAACTCATTCTGGACAGATATAGACAGGCTTCATGGAGTAAATATAAGAAAGATATAGATATTATTGGAAGTTTTTTATAGGGAGGGATTGTGGGTGTTTCAAGGAGAGAAAGCACAGGCTGGTGATGGAGAGGGTCAGCCATAAGGATGTTTATGTAATGGATGGCTATCTGCACCTGTTGGAATTAGTAGGCATCATGAGATCATCACCTGAAAGGAAAGCTGGAAGCCAAGCACAAAGGGCTCAGCAGCCAGTGTGAGGAGTTCAGGTTGTATAATTTGGACAAAAGAGAAAATATGGAAGTACTGTAAGGGAGATGGTGTTATATGATTGGAAGCAAAATGGAGAGCTAGACAGAATGATCAAGTGAATGAGGGAGGCAAAGAAATCAGTTGAGTCTTGATGGGAGGTAGGAAAGTGGCTGGCCTAAGCATTAGCAATAGGAAGAAGTAAAGGAAGTTGGGGCAGGTGTAATACTGCTAAGTCCTGGGCCATAGAGCTTGTAGATTGGGGGAAAGAGTGAGATCTAAGTAGGTGAGATCTGAAAATGAGCCAGACTCAGGATACAGCCACCGGTCAGATGGAGGTAGTATTCTTCAAAAAGTAAATCCACCTAGAAGGAACAGAGGTTTATATATAGATTGGAGCTGAGATGAATTTTGCATGTATCTTGTGTGAACCAGTATTGGGATCTTTGCATGAAGACAGATTTCTACAAAGCAGTGGGGTTGAAAACCTGGAAGTGGAGTAAGGACTTTTTTTTCCAGACCAAAGTGACGCCAGTGTCTCCTCACAGAGGAGTTATAATACACAATAAGTGATAGTAAGCTCATCTGTCTATAGAGTGACTCATCTACCTCTCTTCTTTCTTGTCTAGTGTTTACCAGCTGGTTGTCAAGGAGGAGAGACTTCAGAAGTCCCGGAGAGCGGCAGACATCATTGAATGTTTCTCGGTACCTGTGAGCTACCGGAATGCTTCCAACCTTGATTCTCTACACTACTTTGCTGCAGAGTTGAAACCCTCCAATTTGCCTGTTACCCAGCCATTTACAGTGGGAGACAACAAGACCTACAATGGCTATTGGAACCCTCCCCTCTCCCCATTGAAGAGCTACAGCATCTACTTTCAGGCACTCAGCAAAGCGAATGGAGTAAGTATGTCATTACTTGCCTATTTGGATTTCCCCCTTCTCAAGGCTTCTCAGGGCTTCAAAGGCTGCCTTTACAAAACGTTGAATAAACTGAGGCTCATGAGCCAAGTCCAGTCCTCATGTCTTTTGAGATTTAGAAATAATGTTGATTTATGATTGCTTTAGTTCTTGGTTTATGTTTTGGTTGTTTTCAGTGTCACTATGTCTCTTAGATTGCATGTTGCTGATGGTTGCTTTGATGGTTAAGAGAAAAGTTGGAGAGTTGAAATATAGGGTATATATCATGAGGCCTAAAGCATTTATTTGTATGGGTTCCTTGGAAAATGTTTGTAAATTTGTATTAGTCTATGGGAAAGGTGCCATGCTTAAGAAAATCACATGGACTGATGATTCCTTTATCTGTGGTGCTGATGGCTATCATCAGCATCTGATGCAGGACGAATATGTTTTAGCTCACCTTTCAAGTTATTCCCTTTATCACAGCCAAGTCACACAAGTGACAACACTAGACACATTCAAAAATATTTTTTATCTTAAAAATCAAAGCAATTGTTTTTGTCTCAAGTATTTCTTTGGTCCAGTAGTTGTGTCAATCAGCATCACTCATTCGCAAGGCTGGAAGAAATCACAAATCAAAGAAATCACCTTCGCATTTATCTCCACCCATTTCTGAATACAATGTGCTTTAGTTATTTATTACCATATTATAGTCAAAGTTTGTCAGTGCTTATTTTTAAATTATCATTTGAGAATTTTATTTTTATTATAATTTTTGAGCTTAGTTGCCCCCCTTTTTAAAAAATTATTTGTTTTTTTCAAATTACCTCTTGAACATAGTTTCCTCCGTCCTCCCCACCCCATCCTTCCTACCCTCCTACCTTACTTCCCTCCCTCCCTCCCTCCCTCTCTCACTATTCCCCTCTCTTCAGATAAGGTGGGCCCTCACATATCATAATCCCTCAGTTTGTCATTCATGTGAGAGCCAAGAGATTCCTCTTGTACTGGGACTTGATATGGTACCCCATCTAGGGTAAGGTATTCCACTGGCCTGGAACAGGTAAGAGGGTTCATGAGTCACTGCTGGGTTGAGTTTTTCCTAAGATAGTTATGCTAGGTTCCTATCTGTTTGGGTCTGTGGGTTGTAGGATGGTTGTCCTGTGACATATGGTTAATATCCACTTTAAGAGAATACATAGCATGTTTATCTTTATGGGACAGGGTCAGCTCACTTAGAATGAGCTTTTCTAGATCCAACCATTTGGTTTCGAATTGCATGATTTCTTTGTTTCTGATAGCTGTGTAGTATTCCATGTGTAAATGTACCACAGATTTTTTTATCCATTCTTCGGTTGAAGGACATCTGGGTTGTTTCCAGTTTCTGGCTATTACAAATAAAGCTGCTATGAACATTGTTGATGCAATGTCCTTGTGGTTTGGTGAATAATCTTTTGGATATATGCCCAGGAGGGGTATGGCTGGGTCTTGAGGTAGAACTGTTCCCAATTTTTTAAAGATATCTCCAGATTGACTTCCAAAGTGTTTGTACAAGTTTGTACTCCACCATAAATGAAGGAGTGTTTCTCTTTCTCCACATCCTTGCCAGCATGTTCTATCATTTGAGTTTTTGATCTTAGCCATTCTGATGGGTGTGAGATGCCTCCCAGTCTTTAGAGATTCCTCTTTTGTGAATTCTCAGTTTAGTTCTATACCCCATTTTTTGACTGGGATATTTGAAATTTTTTTGGTGTTTAATTTCTTCAGTTCTTTATATATTTTGGATATCAGTCTTCTGTTTGATGTCAGGTCGGTGAAGATCTTTTCCCAGTCGGTAGGCTGCCGTTTTGTTCTAAGGACAGTGTCCTTTGCCTTACAGAAGATTTTCAATTTCATAAGGTCCCATTTATTGATTGTTGGTCTTAGAGCCTGAGCTATTAGTGTTCTGTTCAGGAAGCTGCTACCCGTGCCAATGAGTTCCAGGTTTTACCCCACTTTATCTTCTATTAATTTTAGTGTATCCGGATTTATGTTGAGGTCTTTGATCCACTTAGACTTAAGTTTTGTACAGGGTGATAAGTATGGGTCTATTTTCATTCTTCTACATGTTGACATCCAGTTAGACCAGTAGCATTTGTTGAAGATGCTATCCTTTTCCATTGTATGGTTTTGGCTTCTTTGTCAAAAATTAAGTGACCAGAGGTGTGTGGGTTTATTTCTGGGTCTTCAATTCAATTCAATTGATCAACGGGTCTGTTTCTATGCCAGTACCATGCTGTTTTTATTACTGTTGCTCTGTAGTACAACTTGAAACCAGGGATGGTGATACCTCCAGATGTTCTGTTATTGTACATGATCGATTTAGCTATTCTGGGATTTTTTTTTTCCATATGAAGTTGAAAGTTGTTCTTTCAAGTCTGTAAAGAATAGTGTTGGTACTTTGATAGGAATTGCATTGAATCTGTATATTGCTTTTGGTAAGATGGCCATTTTTATTATGTTGATCCTACCTATCCAAGAGCAAGGGAGATCTTTCCATCATCTGATATCTTCTTCAATTTCTTTCTTCAGGGACTTAAATTCTTTTCATACAGGTCTTTCACTTGCTTGGTTAGATTTACCCCCAGGTATTTTATATTGTTTGTGACTATTGTAAAGGGTGTTGATTCCCTTATTTCTTTCTCAGACCACTTATCTTTTGTTTAGAGAAGGGCTACTGATTTTTTTAAATTAATTTTGTATCCAGCCACCTTGCTGAAGTAGTTTATCATCTGTAGGAGTTCTCTGGTGGAATTTTTGGGGTCACTTATGTATACTATCATATCATCTGCAAATAATGATACTTTGACTTCTTCCTTTCCAATTTGTATCCCCTTGATCTCCTTTAGTTGTCTTATTGCTCTGGATAGAACTTCAAGTACTATGTTGAAGAGATATGGAGAGAGTGGGCAGCCTTGCCTTGTCCCTGAGTTTAGAGGAAATGCTTTAAGTTTCTCTCCATTTAGTTTGATGTTGGCTATTGGCTTGCTGTAAATTGCCATTATTATGTTTAAGTATGGCCCTTATATGCCTGATATCTCCAAGACTTTTAACATGAAAGGGTGCTGTATTTTGTCAAAAGTTTTTTCAACATCCAGTAAAATAATCATGTGGTTTTTTTCTTTCAGCTTGTTTATGTGGTGGATTACATTGATGGATTTTTGTATATTGAACCATCCCTGCATCTCTGGGAGGAAGCCTACTTGATCATGGTGTATGACACTTTGGATGTGATCTTGGATCTGGTTTGCAAGTATTTTATTGAGTATTTTTGCATCCACATTCATAAGGAAAATTGGTCTGAAATTTTCTTTCTCCATTGGGTCTTTGTGTGGTTTAGCTATCAGGGTGACCGTGGCCTTATACAATGAGTTTGGCAGTGTATTTCTGTTTCTATGTTATGGAAGAGTTTGAAGAATATTGGTGTTAGCTCTTCTTTGAAGGTCTAGTAGAATTCTGTGGTGAAACCATCTGGCCCTGGGCTTTTTTTTTTTTTTTTTTTTTTTTTTTGGTTGGAAGACTTCTAATGACTTCTTCTATTTCCTTAAGGGCTATAGGACTATTTAATTTGTTTACTTGTTCTTGATTTAACCTTGGTAGGTGGACTTTATAAAGAAAATTGTCCATTTTGTTTAGGTTTTCCAGTTTGTGGAGTATAAGTTTTTGAAGTAGGACCTAATGATTCTTTGGATTACCTCAATGTCTGCTCTTATTTCCCCCTTTTCATTTCTGATGTTGTTGACTTAGATATTTTCCTTCTGCCTTTAAGTAATTTGGCTAAGGGTTTGTCTATTTTGTTGATTTTCTCAAAGAACCAACTCTTGGTTTTGTCGATTCTGTGTATTGTTCTTTTTGATTCTACGTTATTGATTTTATCCCTGGGTTTGATAATTTCCTGCCATCTGCTCCTCTTGGGAGTGTTTGCTTCTTTTTGTTCTAGCTCTTTCAGGTGTGCTTTTAGGCCGCTAGTATGGGAACTCTCTAATTTCTTTTTGAAGGCACTTAGTGCTATAAACTTTCCTCTTAGCACTGCTTTCAATGTGTCCCATAAGTTTGGGTATGTTGTGCCTTCATTTTCATTGAATTCTAAGAAGACTTTAATTTCTTTCTTTTTTTTTTCTAAATTTCTTCCATGACCCAGAAGTCATTGAGGAGAGAGTTGTTCAGTTTCCATGAGTTTCTGTTGTTTTTGTTATTGCTGAACTCCAGCTTTATTCTATGATGGTCTGATAAATTACAATGGATAACTTCAATTTTTCTGTATCTGTTGAGGCTTGTTTTGTGACCACTTGGTGTATATGTGACCATATACTTATATGGTCAATTTTGGAGAAAGTAACACGAGGTGCTGAGAATAAAGTATATTCTTTTGTTTTGGAGTGAAATTTTCTGTAGATATCAGTTAGGTCCATTTGATTCATGACATGTGTCAGCTTCCTTATTTTTCTGTTTGGTTTCTGCATCGTTGATCTGTCCAGTGGTGAGAGTGGTCTGTTGAAGTCTCCTACTATTAATGTGTGGGGTTCTATGTGGGATTTGAGCTTTAATAGTGTTTCTTTAATAAATTTGGGTGCCCTTACATTTGGGGCATAGTTGTTCAGTATTGAGATGTCATCTTGGTGGATTTTTCCTTTGATGAGTATGAAGTGTCCTTCCCCATTTCTTTTGATTAATACTGGTTGAAAGTCTATTTTATTGGATACTAGAATGGCTACTCCAGCTTGCTTCTTGTGTCCATTTGCTTGGTATATATTTTTCCAGCCCTTTACTTGGAGATAATGCCTATCTTTTTTGCTGAAGTGTGTTTCTTGTAAGCAGCATAATGTAGGATTCTGTTTCTGCATCCCTTATGTTAGACTGTGTCTTTATTGGGGAATTGAGTCCATTGATGTTGAGCGATATTAATTACCAGTAATTGTTACTACCTACCATCTTGATGTTGGTGGAAATAGTGTGTGAGTGAGCTTCCCCTCTTTTGGTTTTGCTGCCATCGAGTTATTTGCTTCCCGTGTTTTCTTGTGTATAGTTAACCTCTTTGGGTTGGTATGTGTGTTTTTTTAGGGTCTGCAAGATGTCCAGGCCCTTCTTGCTTTTAGTGTCTCTGATGAAAAGTCAGGTGTGATTCTGATCAGTTTGCCATTATATGTTAGCTTGGCCCTTTTCCCTAGCAGCTTTTAATATTCTTTCTTTGTTCTGTACCTTTAGTGTTTTGATTATCATGTGACAGGAGAATTTTATTTTCTGGTCTAATCTATTTAGAGTTCTGTAAGCTTCTTGTACAGTTAGAGGCATCTCTTTCTTTAGGTTTGGGAAATTCTCTTCAATGATTTTGTTGAAAATATTTTCTGGTCCTTGGAACTGAGAATCTTCTGTTTCTTCTATTCTTGTTATTCTGAGATTTCATCCTTTCATAATATCCTTGATTTCCTGAAGGTTTTGTGTAAGGACTTTTTTGGATTTTACATTTTCTTTGACAGATGTATCAAATTCTTCTATTTTATCTTCTGTGCCTGAGATTCTTTCTTCCATCTCTTGTATTCTGTTGGTGATGCTTGTGTCTGTATTTTCTTTTATTTTCCTAAGGTATTCCATTTCCACGGATGCTCAGCTTGTGCTTTCTTTATTGCTTCAAATTCCCTTTTCAGGTCTTCTGTTCCTTTAAGAGGTTTACTCATTTCAATCACCTCTTTTGTAGTATTTGTTTCTTTCTGAGGTATTTGATTTCCTCCCTTAAGTCTTCTAATATTAACATAAGCATAGGATTAAGGTCATTTTCCTTTATTTCAATTGTGTTAGGATTTCCAGGGTTGTTTGTAGTATTATAGCTAGATTCTGGAGACAGCATATTGGTTTGGGTTTTTGTTTGTTTGTTTTTATCATGTTCTTGTGCTGGCCTGTAGTCATCTGGTTGACCCTGGTGTTGTCTGGTTGTTTCTGATGCCAGTTGGCCTTGGTGCTCAGGAAAACCCCCTGTTCTGGGGTCTGGGTGATCCTAAGATCTTGGTGTCCACCTCCAGATCATGGGTAGGCTCCTGTAATACACTGGTTCTCGGAGAGTAACTGCCGTTCTCATCTGGTTGTGCCCCAATTGGACCTTTGCTCTTGTGGTGTGGCTGTTTTTCCTGGTTAGGTCTGCATGGAGGCTGTATCTCAGGCAGATAGACGAGGCTGCTGATCTGTGGCTAGAGCCATGGGCTGGATCCATTTATGGGCTAGGTCCGCTCTGGCTGGAGCTCCCCTCCAGATGAGTGACCAAGCGGACTGATATCAGGGTGGTGTTTCTGGGAACTGTGTGAGCAGTTTTGCATGGTAACTAGACTCTGTGTTTGTGCAGAAATTCAGACACCCAGACACCGTCTGTGTTTCACAGTCAGCTGAGGGACCTCATGTAACTAATCTCATTCACCTACTACTCAGATACAATGCTCTATGGATGGTGCCATATTGGATCCCCCAGTGCTTACTTTTTTTTTAATGCCTTCAATGACAGATTTAGGATAGCAATATGGGTATTGCTACTCTAAGAAAGCTTTGTAATATAATTGTTTAATATTTATCTCATGGTATCTTCTTCCCAGCATTCTTCAGTTATACTTTCTTGGGGTTTATAGGGTCAATAAAATCACCTTTAAGATGTTTGTTTCTATTGCATACAATCTTTAACACCACCCACTTTCTCTTAAATCAGAGCCATTGGGTCATCTTGTCTGATGATAATACTTCCTATAATTTAGGATTTGCCTATTCATGGTGCCTTCATGGACATATTACAGCCATTCATAATTTATTCATCAACCATATGATGACCACTGTCATGTGCAAATTTCTGTGGTTCATATTATGTGTATGTGCCCTCCAAGAGATTATAGATCTGTGAGGAAGCCTGAAGTCTGTTGCTTCATGCAGTGTATCTACAGAAGCGATGCACTCACTGCAAATAAGGACTGAGGCCAAGGAAAGATTGGTGGCATGTGCATAGAACAGTTTAGACTGTCAGTAGCAATCACTGCCTCAGAAAAACTCCTGGTCAGAGGAACTAACTAACATTTAGGGTGTCTGCATGCCCAATTAAATTTCACTTTGATATTTCAGATCTGCATTTATTATTGGTTCAAGCAACACAACTCACTGAGAATATAAATCTACAAAGAGAGGCTGCCAGACTGCCTTCCACCTGTCCATCTGGTCACCACTCTGCATGAATCACTCTGATGTATTGAGCATGAAGACACAAACACACACCAAAGCATCTGGGGGCCCATCTTGCTTTCAGATCTCTGAATCCCATGTTGGCCTAGGCAGTGCTTCAGCACATCTCTCTGATACAATGGGACTCTCTCAGTTCTCAGCACATAGAGAGAGAGATAGGATTGTTCCCATATGCTTGTGAGGATGGGAGCCAATGCCTCCATCTCACGTTACCATGTCCCCACACAGATACTACTCAGGGAGCTAGCAATACACCAAGACTACTGAAGACTAATTATCCAAGGTGTTTTTCTAACCCAAGAATGATTGGTTATGAAAGGGATGTCATATGACATGTAATATCTGCTGGATGGTTTTTCTCCCCAAATATTACAGCATAATACCTTCTCTGGAAGACACAGGGTTTTGACACATAGGAAAAACAAGTCAGCTATTCATGCTGCATTTGCCTTAGATGCAGTTTCAAGAGGAACATGGCCATGAATTACTTGTGCCTTCTACCCCGCATCATCTCTTCCACCATTGTGGAATTGCAATTTCCAGCTAAGATAGACAGCAGGAAGAGTATTGGATGTGTGATAATGCAAGGTTGTTTGAGGGTGCAGTTGGCCTCACAAAAACAGAGAAAAGAGAAGCAGTTAGATGTAGGCACTCAGAGTGAAATTTTCTGGCAAAGAAAAGGGTACATATTGCTTAAAATTACTGTCTTTAGTATTAGGTTGTACTGGAAAAAAAAATGAGCTAAAAGGTCATAGGAGCAGAGCATCTATTCCCACTCTAACAAATCTCTGTCTGGCTCTGTCTTATTCTGTACATCACAGAGGCCAGGAGACAGTGCAGTTAAACCAGGAAGGCTTTGGAGACTGATCAGCCACAAACTCCAATCAGCCATATTCATTGTTCTCACACAGATACATCAGGAATACTGCTCCTTAGTACACAGAGCCACCTCCATGCCCTGCTTCTAATAAATCATTCAAAGAACAATTGACTAAGCAATGAATCAGAACAAAGAAACCAAGAATAGAGAAGAATGGAATAAAAGACCCACAATGAACAGGAAACTAATTAGACATTGCATTAATGCTAAATAATCATTCCAAACACTTAACAAAACAGAAGGTTAATGTAAAAAAAACAATTAGCTAAAGAGAATATGCACAATGTAAAAATTAACAATTGTGATTTGGGTCCAAAATTCACTGTCATGTCAGCAAGAAACTGGGAACGGAATGGAGACTGAAATATCTGAACAAAAATCTCTAATTTTCTTATATAAGACAAAAACAAATAAATAACTACTTATTTTACTATAGATACTGAAAATTTTTGAAGTATAGTTTTTAAACATACAGGTGGCCCTCCAATAATAGAAAATAAAATAGTAACAATATATAAAGAAACAAAGGAAAGACAAAGAAAATTATAAAGAGACAGGAAAATCAGCAACTTGAATGGAAGAAGAAAATATTAGATTTGGTAATGTAAAGAGAAAGTAATGATGTTCATTCATAAAAGGAGACAATGGCTTTGATAAAGTAAAAAACAGACCTCAGTAAAATGCATCGTTGCAATGTTTAAAGCAAAGGATGCTTCAAAGTCCTTTGAAACTACAGCAAATAGGGACAGAGGGGTGGATAGTCACTTGTTACAGAATGGGTGTAGACCATGGTGATTGAATAATTACTACCAGCCAATTTCATTCCTCCCCATCCTACCTGCAAGTTTTATTCAGGTTTATTACTGTTTATTTAATTAATATAATTTAAAATTATTGAAACTTTATAATTTATTAAAATTATAACTTTAATTAAGCTATTAAGAGAATTAGATACAGATGATTAATTAAAAGAATATCTATCTAGCATACACTGTTTGTCACAAAGGCCAAAAAACAAAAAAAGTTCTGAAAAATTGCATCAAGCAGTCAAAACTCTATGCCTGCATAGTGTTTACATTCTAATAGGGGAGGAACCAAAAATAAATAAGGGAAATAAGTTATCAAATGATGAATTGCTGGCTGTGGTCATGTGGATTCAAACATTAACTGCTGACTTGCATGAGGATAAAGAAAGTTTGTAAGTTTTATAGTGGTTATGAGTGAGATATGTTTTCTCAGGCCCATGTATGCCATAGAAAATTTGACCTCGGCATGCATAATAAGATTTTCAGCTGAGTGGTGGTGGTGCACACCTTTAATCCCAGCACTCAAGAGGCAGAGGCGCCAGTGAATCTCTGAGTTCAAGGCCAGCCTAGTCTACAGAGCAAGTTCCAGGACAGCCAGGGCTACACAGATAAACCCTGTCACAAAAAAAAAAAAAAAAAAAAAAAGGTTTTCAGAGTCTCTTCAGGTGTTTGAACAAAGTTTGAGTTATCCACTGGTACTTAAGTTGAAATTTTGCCTGATTAGTAATCTTGTGTTTGCCTATTGATGTGTTCCTGCAGGTAGCAAGGCAGACCCAGTTACGAAGCACTGTCCTTGGTGCTGGAGTGTCAGACCCACACTTAGAAGTTGAGCTGCATTGTAACCCTGTGTTTTGGATATAGCTGTATAATGGCATTTTAGAGTTGGATAGAATTTAAAGCATCATATAATCTATACCAGAAGAAGAAGAAGAAGAAGAGAGAAGAAATATCCAATGAAGCATTCTCAACAGGGTGTCCCCGTGATTACTGCAATTATATGGAGTGAATGTTGCTTGATTCTTTTATGGGGCAGGTAAAATGGTTAGAACTCTTTTTCTTACAGAACGATCAGCTATTTCTTCCTACCTCCTATCTCCTCATCACTTTGATTGCCTCGAGCAAATCAAATCTTGTTCCATGAACCTTTCAGAGGAGGCAATGTGTAGTACCCACTCTATCTGCCCTTGCCTTGGGAAGTAGTAGGCAGCCCCTCTGATGGCTGCATCTCTTTCATCACAGTGTGTTTGTCTTCTGATGCTAGGCATCCTTCTCCCAAAGACTCCCTAAAAGAGGTTTCCCAAACCAACACAGTGTCTCAACTGCAGTTTAACTACTTCTATCTTGAGTGTGTTCCAAGAACTTATCAAAAATTTCAAGTTTTTTTTTCACTTTGAAGCCTTGATACATACAGGGCTGCTTCTCTCTTACTGACTATGGTACTAGAGACCTCTTCATTTTAGGCCTCATTTTCAATGTCCAATCCTCAAAGACTTGCTCTCCAGGCATCTAGAAGCCCAGCATTAAGAGGTTAGCACCTGATTTTCTTTTATAACACCAGATATTTTTAAATTGCATGTAATCTTGTATACTGCATGCCTTTCTCACTATTCTGAGAATGCACAAATGGGGAAGTCTGTCTCAGCTTATGTTGCTATTGCTGCTGCTGTTTTTCTTTTATTCATTTGTTTGGGAATGTTTGGATGTTTTGTGCTGCATTTCCAATGCTATGTTTAATCTTAAACCTAGAGTAGACACTCAAAGTCATTTAATTATTGATTAGTTGATATTGTATGAATTTCTTCTTGATGTGAGTCTCATTTTCCTCATTTATGAGTTGAATTATTAATTCATCCTTAATAGTTATTTCATTGGATACATTCAAAAAAATCTTAAAAGACATTTAAAGTTATGTCACTGTAGTCTGGATTTCCATTTGTTGTAAAGTGAATGTTGTGGCTCTAAGCAATTTCCCCATCTGCAGATGAACCCTGTAGGACCTTCCTCCCACTCTGGTAGTTAGACTTTCCACACATATGCCTCGTTTCCCAAGGTCCGGGAGCCTGGACAGACTTGATTTCCTCCAAACCTTCCTAAGAACATCCAGTGTAGCTGTCTCAGTGATAAACAGTGGGTGGGTAGAGATTTGCATTGTTCTTTCCCCATTTTCTCAGAACGAGCACTGCTGCATCTGTGGTTATCTGCATCCCACCACCATTATCTGTGATTGTGAAGTTGAAAGAACCGTAATTAAGGGTTGGATGCAAAACAAATGTGGCAAACTCATGCAAATAACTATTAGAAGCCGTGTTGTGTTGGGCAATGCTGGCATCCTTGTTCTGTTTACTTAAAGAGAAAAGTCCTTCCTCGCCATATCTTTCCTGCCACAGAAGGTACATTTTACCTGGATGATGCCTCTGCAGACGCCGGGCTAAATAAGAGAAGCAGGAGGCAGGAGAGTGGTTGTTCTCTTTTTCTTCCTCATCCACCTCTTGAACTCAATTGGCTCTTGAGAGCAGTGGGAAGCCAGATGCGATGTTGAATGGATCACCATGTTTGTGGTATAATCACATAATAATAGTTGGGATTGTCGAGGTAG
This sequence comes from Lophiomys imhausi, assembly GCA_907164525.1. Taxonomy (NCBI): domain Eukaryota; kingdom Metazoa; phylum Chordata; class Mammalia; order Rodentia; family Muridae; genus Lophiomys; species Lophiomys imhausi. Next base: position 2,446,204 of record CAJQZJ010000520.1, on the reverse strand, counting down.
GGCTGGGTTAGGGGGAAATTGTATGCCTCTGAATGAATTGGAAGAGATTGTATTTAGTTGTACCCAAGCATTGTGAAAAGAATGTTTGCATGTGGATGTGTTTTCTGAGACTTGGTGGGATAGAAAGCTCTGGATTTGGAACATCAGATAGATTTGGCTTTGAATTACGGCTCTTCATAACCATCTGAAGATATGTGACCCTAACCCTGCCTGGCACATGTCTGCCTCCAGAGTCTGGGCTTCATTCCCAATTTTCCTGCTATAACCTTCTTCTAGGTCTTCTTCTAAGTCTAGATTCTATTACTGGGGCTCTCCCTATCCTCTCAGGCATCTCTACCTGCAAGGCTTCCTTCTGTCCTTTGAGCTTTATTACATGCTCTTAAGAACTCTCAACTTCTGTTAGTGCCCTTCTGGGCGCTCCAACATCTCTCTTCAGGTAAGAAGAAAATTCCCTGAGTGTCACCTTGTACAAATACCAAGATGAGTTCTCCCAGGTTGCTAATTCATTTTCACATTCACTTACAGTTCGTACAGATTTTATTATCATAGTACGAGGCCTGAGGGAGCAAGAACTTTTTCTTTCCCATGAAAATATACTTTAAATTCATTTGGAGAAGGAGATGAAGGTTACCCAAATGTTGACAGCTGATAATCTTGTCAGCTGTGCCTTCAGGCATCAGTGCTCAGCCCCAACATCCAATCCATCTTATGGAAATTGCAGACAAAGCTTCCATGTGTAGGGTCTATACTGCCATTTAGTCCTACAAAGGAAGAGAATCGAGAAGACTGGTCTAATTGTCCCCTAATAATGAAAACAAGGAAAGGGTTTGGATTTGGGAAAATGAATTCCTGCATTAAAGAATTTGGTTGCATCATTTATCTACACAAGAGAGAATTTAAATGGAACATCTGGGTCTTCTCATCTGTCAAATGGGATGAGATGTACCCTCCTCAACTCATAGGAGTTTTTGCAATAAGTTATCAATAGGTGGTAATTTTTTGTGATTACCCAATGACCTTTCAAATCAAGATGCAGGTGCCAATTTGAAACTATAAATATTCAGTGTATGTATGGGTAGTGTGGATTCAGCATGCATCCATACAAAATAAATGTTTTAAGGCTCTCAAAATAGCTCAGTGGGTAATGGTGCCTTGCCACCAAGCCTGATGACCTGAGATCAATCCCTAGGATGTCCAAAATAAAATAAATAAAAATTTAAGTAAGTAAATAGATATTCTCCATATGTGTGTATATATATATATACATATATATATGCACACATGTATAAATGGGTATATGTGTATTCATATTGTTAGAAATTTAAGTTTTCTTTGGAATCTTATAACAAAGGAAAGATAATCATTCAGCCATAAGTCTAGTGTAGGAACTTAATGAATCATCTTTACCACTTAAGTTCACGGAAAGCCAGGACAAAAAAGGATTATATGGCAAGTTTGCACAGTTCCTGTTATTTGAAATAAGCAAGCATGCATGCTTTTCATAAAATACATTAAGAGGAATTTTTACATACATACTTACATAAAAGACCTGGAAGAGACACTGGTTGGTATCATAAGACTTTTTTTTTCTTTTTGCTCAAACACTCAATTAGTCTTTTCTATATCAATTCTGTGAAGTCTGGGGTTACAGTACCAGAATTTAATGGAGTCATTTGCACTCAGCGATTCTGTTTCTTGTGCTATAAAATGGTATTCATTCTACTAATTACTGCTATTAAATAAGATTAATGGATTTCCAGGTTTGTCTCATTTCAGAATTTTTGATGAACATTCTGGGTGTGGGCTTGCATAGGTGGCCCATGATCAGCTATTCTACCTTAGGAAATGACATATATGCTCCAAGTGTCTTATGTACAAACTGTTGATGCTCCTGCTGGCAGCCCAATAAGAACTTTTGCAGATGTGTGGAGAGTAGCGTTAGTGCTTGGCATATATGGCTTACTGTCAGACATCGTTATTAGATTGCCACAGATATTCTATGAGAGTCAGAGGGTGGAGATGGACTAACACAAGACTAAACAAAATCTGTGGGAACATTCAGTTTCAAAACGTATCAATAAAATTTGAATAGGTTGTGGGCATGATGTGGGAGGGTAAGTATTCAGGAAGAATAAACAAAACCAGGCAGGGAGGGCCTAGGATGTACAAAGACACCCTGCGGGCATCAGACTCAGTTATAGAAAAGAAGGAAGATCGAAAAGGAAAGATGGTTTACTGTATTTAAAGACTAGTGACTGGAGACAAATCTCCCACAGGCCCTTCTGGGGGCTGAACATTTTATATCATGGCTTTCACCTTTTAAAACTCAAAACTTAATTTATTAGGTGATGAAGTATAAAGATTGAAATGAAACAAACCTGTAAGAAATTGGTCATTCTATTTCCTTTCTCCAATTCCTCGCAGATATTGCCCCTCCCTTCCCACCCAAATTCATGTTCTATATATCTAAAACAGAGAGAGGGAGAGAGAGAAAGAAAGAGAGAGAGAGAGAGAGAAAGAGAGAGAGAGAGAGAGACAGAGAAACCATTTGGTGACCACTTACCCCTGAGCATGGGGCCTGCCCTGGAGTGTGATCACTCCTTTGTAGAAAATTGATTTTCCCTCTCCCAGCAGATATCAAATGCAGTAGCTTCGTGGCTAGGGATGGGTCTTGTTTCCACTTCCCCTTGTCTGTGCTGCGATTTCATCTGGCTAGAGCTTGTGCAGGTCTTATTCATGCTGCCACAGTCTCTGTGAGTCCATATGTGCATCAGCCCTGTTGTGCCTGGAAAACACTATTTTCTTAAAGTTTTCCACCACCTCTTGCTCTTTCACTCCTTCTTCCTTATAAATTCTTGACTCTAAAGGAGAGGGGTATGATAATGTTATAGGGTCCACTTAGATGCAACAGAGTTCATAGACAAAAAGTTATTGTAATCAAGCCACTACTAACCAATCAGGCCTCAGAAAAGACTCAGGAACTGAACTGTGACCCCAAGACAGAATGTTACCAAACTTTTAAGCATGAAAACCAAAAACATCTGTGCCAAGTTACAGTTACATTTTCCCACCAATTGGGACTTAGGGATAGGGAACTTCCTTAGGAACATGTCTTTGTGGTACATTTATCTTGTTTCCATTGGTTGGGTTATCCAACTATGGTGGGGCAACTTGCCTAGCATTCATGTCTCAACTTGCCAACCAGGATACCAGTCACCCACGTACATGTCTCTCTCTGCCAAGCAAGATATCAGTTACCCAGGGAAGTCTTGGGAACTTAAACTTATATTTGACCCATATTAAAAAATGAAAGTTTTATTCAAAATGGCCCCAGTTTGGTTCCTTCTTACAGTAAATACACCCCATTTAGACATGAGAATGCGGAAATCCCTCAATTTCTGCACGTTGGGCTGTGTTGCAGATCTTTGTGTTAACTGTAATCTACTGCAAGATGAGGCATCTCTGATGAGAGTTGAGTGATGCATTGATCTATGGATATAAGAGCATGTCATTAGGAGTCATTTTGTCACTAAATTCACTTAGCAGATTTTTGTAATTATCTGTTATTACATCATGCCCAAATTTCACCCTCAGCCTTCCTTCGCTCGGTGACTTCCAGGCTGCCCAAGGCCTTTCAGCCCCCTTTCCATGTCCAGCCATTGCCAAGTTCTATTTGTGCTTTACTTTAAATTTCTCTGTAATCCATCTTTTCTCGGTGACAATGCCACCACTGTGTCTCAGATATCTTTTTTGTCTCAACTGGAAAACTTTAACAAGTTCTTTTTTTTTTTTAATTCCCACAACCATGATTTATTACCTCAGAACCATCTTCCAGCCACAGCAAGTGCAATGTGATGTTATAAGTAGCTTCATTTCACATGAGCAAGGCAAGACTCTGAGAAGCCATACGTGCCTGAATCGAAAGGCTGAGCTGCTGCATTGACAAGGCCCCTCACAAAACTTCAGGACGTCCTGTATGTTTAGTGCTCTGTTCAGTCCGAGTTTCAGCTCTTCGGGTTGGCTTTCTAGAGAAATGTTGCTGGACCAAGATAACAGGAGTCCCTTAAAGTCCTCCCCTCCCCCCCGCCCCGCAATACTTTTCTTATTTTCTCTTTCTCCTAGTAGACATGGCCAGGCTTGCTCCGCAGTGATGTCTTAAAACACCTGCTGGCCCTGCAGTTAACATCCAAAACTAATGAGAAGCTGTACTAATAACAATTATCATAATAAATTGGCCTTTGATTACATCTGTCACCTGAGAATTTCAAAGACTTTACAAACACCAATTAGTAATTACAGCTCCCCAGATTGCTTTCAGAGAGCAGGGATTATTAAGGTCAGCTATGTGTTGTGCAGGGAATCATGAAGGGCAGACCAGCTTAAGGTGGTTCAGATCTACGGATCTTTGGCTCTTGATGGAAAACTAAAGCTGTTCTCCATGATGCCCAGAGGAAACACGCTCTGACATCACAATTATGGGATAAAATTTACAACCAGTGCATAGCCCTGAATTCCTATTGCTGAGAAATGGGAAGTATGAATTATAGCCTCAGAAGGCAACTTAAAGATCTCCCAGTCCCCTTCTTGTGGGAGAAAAACAAACTGAAATGCAAACAGTGGCTTCAGCCCACATCCCCCAACCCTCACCCCATATAAACATTTACTGTGAAATTTTTGCCTTCCTGTGTCTTATAAAGCTCCCAGCTATGTAAAGAGAGTTTGATGATGATGATGATGATGATGATGATGATGATGATGATGGCCCAACAACCATTTACTAAGGGCTTTCTCTTAATCAATGGGTGATGAATGAGATACAGCCCTGTCCTCAGGGAGCTCATAGTCCAGTAGAGAAGACAGTCATGAAAACAAATGTGTGCAATAAACTGTTCCAGGAATCACAATGTTAGAAGACCCAGTATATGCCTTGGAGGTAGACAGGAATTGCTGCAGATTGGGCAGTATTTGAATTGACTATTGAAGGTAGCAATTTCTCAGGCAGGAAATGGACAAGAAGAGGGTGTGTCATCTACATACAGCATATGGACCAAAGTCCAAAGATGGAAAGACTCCCTGCTATATTGTGAGTTTTAGTGAGTTTGTCTGTGGGACTTGGAGAAAAGACAAGGGACAGTCAGAGACTTGATAAGTGGGAACTGACTTCCTACCATGCTAAAAAGCTTGGGGTTTTTATCTGATGAAAATAGGAAATCTTTGTGAGTATCTGGGGAGTAATCTCAACATTAACTTGTTACAATCTGTATCCCTATTTCAGGTACATGTGCATACAAAAAATGTGCTCTGTTTATCTTAGTGAGATATGCAGAGGACATAATTTTCATTTGACAGACATAATCATCATCATGAAGGAAGTTTAAGGAATTTACTCAAGGCCACTCAACTAATGAGATAAAAATAACATTTTAATGAAATTTTTTCATTATTGGTGGCATGTTTATTATGTTTAGGCATGCTAGGGATAGGAAAGTCTCACATTCTAGGTCTCCTAGCCTTTACATTCTAGTGGGGGACTATGGGAAGTGACATTCATCCAATATACAAATAAATAATTTCATGTGGTGATGTGTAAGAATTGAAAAGAATGATGGTGGTAGTGGTAGTGGTGGTGACGAAGTCTGTAGAATGTGGCATGGAGTAGAATCATTGTGGAAGATGTCTTTGAGAAAGTATAGAGTATAATGAAAGCCATGAGAAGGTGAAGAACCAAAGGCATTCCAGATAAAAAGGGACAGTGAACAGAAAAGCTCTGAGGACAAAATGGTGCATTGTGGGATCATAAATAACATCTGTGCACCTTAGAGGGGGGGTGGTAAGAAGGAACTGGAAGAGACAGTGGTGGTGCTTGTGTAGGTGACACATGGGTGAAGGGTAGAGAAATGGGGATTCTTCTCGGGTACCCATTAAAAGTTTTAAACAGAATGGTGGCACTTAGGCAATTCATTCACTCTCGTATGTGAACATGTAAGCTATGGTATTTTTAAATTGTGAAGATTATTGCAATAAAGAAACATTGGCATACATACAAATATAGTTTTAATGTTGGAAGCATATCTTCAAGGTAAGTTCCAGGAAAGAGACGGTCAGTTCTAATGTTCAAATGATTGACTACTGTGTATTTCTGGTACTTGCTAAATCTCCTTTCCTATGGGCTGAATCGTCTCTCTATCTCTCTGTCTATTTCTCTCTATATATAAAACCACTCTTGTATGTGGGTGGTTCCTGCATGTGTGTATTCATTTTTATATACCCACACATACATGTGTGTACAGGCAAGTATGTATATGTGTGCACATGTATGTTGTGATGGATGGTTTTGGTTGTGTGCTAGACACATAGGAAGAGGAAATCTCAATCTGAGAATAGTTTCCATCAGATTGGACTGTGAAGCATTTTCTTGACTGCCAATCAATGTAACAGGGCCAAACCTACTGTGGGTGGTACTATCCCTAAGCAGATGGGCCTGAACTGTAGAAGAAAGGTGGCTGAATGTGAGCCCGGTAATGAGCCCGTGAGCAGCATGACTCATGGTCTCTGCTTCAGTTCCTGCCTTGAGTTCTTTATTTGGATTCCTTCAATGATAGCCTGCAACTTTCAGGCCAAAATCACCCCTCCCTCTCGCAGGCTGCATTTTGTCGTCATGTTTAGCACCATGGCAGAAGGTGAGCTAGAACACATGTCTGAGTCTAAAGGTGGTGTCCAGTGTCTTCTTCAATCACACTCCACTCTATTTATTGAGGCAGTGACAACATGGAGCTGGCTGATTCGGGCTAGTCTGACTAACTAACTTAACCTAAGAATTCCTTGTCTCCTCTTCCCAGGCCTGGAGTTACAGGTGCTCTGCCACACTTGCCTGGCTCTTACATTGGTTCTAGAGATTTGAACTTCAGCCATCATGCTTGGAGAATAAACACTTTATCCATCAAGCTATCTCTCTGGCCCGGATTGCCGTTTTCCCTATCATCCTATAGGAGCATTTCTGGCAGCCTTGCCAGAACTTCACAGGGTCTAATTTTTATGTATACCAAATTTTATATTAAAAAATGTTTCTTAATATAGCACTGACTTACCTTCTTTTTTTTTTTTTTACTACAAGTTAAATTGATGTAATCTATGTCTGAGACATTTTTAAATACTTTCTGAGTTGCTTGTTTATATCGTTTGCCCAGTTTCAGAGAGTTTTACACCTTTTCCCAATCAGTTTCCAAGTTATTTATACATCCCAGATATGAACTCTTTCTCTGGGTGATGTTGCAAGTTTCTCAGTTTGTTACTCATCTTTTGACTTGACGTAAACTGTTTTTGTCACAACAAATAAAATGTAGTCCAATACATCATTTTGATTTATTTTCTGCCATTCAATACTGAGCTGCAGTTAAAAAGCCTTTTAGAGTTTTCAGTTATCCTTCAAATAACCAAAAAGAAGGGCGGAGAAACACCCTCCCCACCCTCTGGGCATGGGACGTCGCTCTCTTAAAGTGACTTCCTGCTGATTTGGGTCGTAGTAGACCTGTTTGGGGCCCCAACCCAAATGGGAAAAATGATTAAAAATGTTAGTACACTCCTTTTATGTTCAGTCCTTCTGTTCTCAGCTGTTTAGATGACCTAAGGGGTTTGTAGGCAGAAGCTGATCTTGCAGGTTTCACTGAGGTTCCTGCCGGGGCATTGTGTAGAGCTGAGCGGTCCCAGTGACACTGGATTGCTGTGGTGGTTGCAGGCCCCCGATGGAGACAGCTATTGAGGAAGTCTGCCAGGCAGAATCAACTGGGTCACTCGTCCTCCTTGGTGCCTGATTCTGCTCTCTGCTGAAGATTCCGCTGTCCAGCCGTCCCCGGGCTCCCCTAATGGACGCTTCGATTCTCCTGGAACGATAAGAACAGAGCCCTGCCCCAATCCCAACCCTAGGACAATTGCCCTCTTTTTTTTTCTGGGGGGGGAAGGGGGGGTGCCAGGTAGTACTTCTCCTGAAGCAAATTTGGCCTTCTGACAACATACAAAGCGTTATCTTTCAATCCGGGTTAAAGAAGAAATCATTCTGTCACCTTGGAGCTAAACCAGCTCTAGTGTATATATTTTGAGATCCCAAAGGACAATCTGCCTGCATCGAGACGGCCCCTTGCACCAACTGCAGACAGACTGCTGTCCAAAAAGGACAAAACTTGGTAGCAGGGAAGTCAACAGCCTAACTCTGCCAAGACAGGGTGGGTAAGTCCTTCATAATCCCTGCTCTACAACAAATGTCTGTCAGAGAAACAGGACCCAAAGGCTGAAGATTGATGCTGGAATGTATGGAGAGAAAATGGGAACTGTCCAGGCAGTCATTGGTATGTTCTTTCTTAGTTTTGGAAGCTGAAGGCTCTGCACTTCCTATATAAGCAAATATATTTATCCCTCTCAGGTCTCTGAGGTGGTTGAAGAATAGACAGCTAGAGTCTTATAGTTAAATTTTGAACTGTTTAGGAATCAAGAGGGTGTTATAGATCTAAGAAGATACTCTTAAAAGGGTGTTGCAAGATAGTATGAATGTTGAGTCACATATAGACCTTTAAACTCATGGAGTTGGTTAGATAGTAGAATGTTAAAGTCAGGGGCCAAATATGTATAAACTGGACATTGGGAAGGTATACTGGGCCAATTTACTCTCATAAATGTGGCATATTTATATCTATTGTTTTGTATAATACTTACTGTTATAAGAGAAGGAACCAGCTGTTGGACTGAAAGGGGAAACTTCTGGGGGGAAGAGGGTGGAAGGGCGGGATAGGAAGGGTGAATAGGGAGGGGTTTGTGACTGAGATGTAACTTGAAGAAAAAAAAATAAAGTAATTAAAAAAAAAAGCCTTTTAGATCCAGGCACAAAAGAATCCACCTGTGGCTGCTTCTAAGTCTTATGTTAATTTTTGTTGATGTTTAGATTTCTGATGAGCAGTGCTTATTTGGGGTACTAAGTAACGTATTATATTAGTTACTTGTCAGCTGAAAGAAACAAATTAAGGGAGGAACTATTTATTTATACTTATGGGTTAAAGGGGTACAGTTGATGGTAGAAAATAATTGCAGCAGGGGTAGAAACAGCTGTCTGCATTGTATCCACCATTAAGAATCAGAGAGGTTGTATTTTCTGTATTGGCCTCCACCAGTTGCAAAAGGAAATTTCTTTGATGGAGTGGGTGTCAGAATAAATATTTAGAAAACCACAACCAATAAAAATGCATAGTTCTGAAGCCCAGTCCCAGTGGATGCATTTACAAAACACTTTTCTACCTAAGGCTCAGGGGACATTTTTAAAGAGAAGACAGAAAAAAAATTAAGAGCCAGAAGATAAGGGAGTTTGCTGTGAGATTATATCTCCTAGTAACGTCAGACTCTACACACATAAAACCTTCTTACCATCATGACTGCCTAAACATAAACTGAACAAGGGTTCATCAGTAAACATGCCAAAGTGGACTGGGAAAAGCCCACAAGGCCTCATCACTATACAAAGAACTATGGACAACTAAGGTATACTAAGAGCCTATCTTGATGTTTTAAAACATTTTGCTGATGTATTTTTATAGTAGTTTCAGAGTTTTGTGTCTGTCATTTTGGTCTTTGATGAGTTGAGTTGGCATTTATATGGGGTGACAGCTAACAGTCAAGGCTCAACCTTTACATAGAAGCACACAATTTTCTCAACACTATTCATTGAAATAGCAATCATCTCTAAGACACACGATTTTGGTGGGTTTGTCTGGATTCTGTGGGCTGCAGGTGTGTTTATTTTCTAGAATTTTTACCCTGCTCATTGCACTATACATTCAGTTTTGTGCCAGTACCATATTGGTTTGGTTATGATGCTTCTGTAGTATGACTTCAAATCAGGTGTTGTGAGGATTCCAGCTTTCTCATTTTTCTTTGGATTATTTTGGCTGTTTGGTTCCTTCTCATTCCTACATGAACTTTAGGATTTTGCCCTAGTTATGTGAAGAATGCCACTGATTTTTTTAAAATAAGGATTGCATTGAATCTGTTAAGTGCTTTGAGTAAGAAAAACAGCTTAACAATTTCAATTCTTCCAACTCATAAACATAGGAAATCTTTTCATTTTTTTTGTTTCTTCAATTTTATTTGTGGTTTGTTACAGTCATTGTAGGCATCTTTTATTTCCATGGCTAAATAATTCCTGGTTTGGGAATGCTTTCAAAGGAGATTGTCTTTTGGATTTGTGAGTTTCTTTCTCAGCAAGTGAGCTGAAAAAAAATATTCCAAGTTTGTGTGTTGGTTTTGTGTCCTTCCTTTTTTTATCTAATTTCTGTACTATTTCTAGTAGTCTTTTGCAAATGGATAATTTGGCCCTTCCTGTTTCTATTGTGCGTCTTGTATTTCATTCATCTGAAAACTTCTGGTGCAATATTGAATCGGAGTGAAGAAGGCAAGTCCAGAAAGCTATAATCCTAGCTACTTAGGAAGCTAAGACAGGAAGATTATAAGTTCAAGACCCAAGTTATCTACAGTGTGAGTTTAAGATCAACTCAGTCAACTTAGCAAAATTCTGTCTCAAAATGTTTGAAGGCTCAAAAAGTGAAGTTAATGTAGCTCTGTGTTAAGGTATTTGTCTTGCATAGAAGAGGGCCCAGGTTCAACCCCCAGTACTTGAAAAGGATAAAATATAATGAGAATAGATACTCATTAATTGCTCAGCACCTTAGAAGAAGCACATTCTCCTTTGCTCCTACCCAGTAAGACATTGGTTGTGAGTTTACTATATTTACTTAATATGTTTTTATTATGTTGAAGTCCTATACCTATTTTTTAGAGTTTTTAAGACAAAAGAATGTTGAATTTATCAAATGCCATTGGTTTGCTTAATTTTGCATCTTTTGAGATGAGCATATGACATTTTGTTGATGGTATTGTTGTGGTGTGTTTCATTAGTATGATTGAACCATCCTTGCATCCCTAGAATAATCCTAATTCAATCATGGAGGCTGTGATTTTTAAGGTGTTATTGGATTCAATTTGCTACTATTTCATTGAAAAAGTTTTACTCTTGGTTCATTCAAGCTGTTGATGAATGATTTTCTTTCTGTTTTTATCTTTATTTTGCTGTGTCTTTGTTTGTAGGATAATCCAAATCAAAACCAACAAGGAAACATTAACAGTAAACTATCCCACAGAGCAAATGAGACTTTATAGGTCATTTCAGTCAATAATTACACAACACAAATTCTTTTTATTAGTACATGGGAAATATTTTATATTTTCCTCTACCCTTTAAATGATTTTTTTACTTAATAGTTTTAATATTCTATGTGCTCCATTTAATATTAGTTAACTTCTGCAGGGCCCATATATTCTTTCAATATATAGACTCAGACTTACTTTACTTACTTCCAGTAATCTTTTTTTTTCTTTTTTTTTCCTTTATTTTTTATTTATTCAAGTTACACCTCAATCACAGTCCCCTCCCTATTCCCTCTCCAGACCCACCCTCCCACCCTCAATACCCCATCCTCTTCCCTTTTTTTTTCTCTTTTAAGTTTAAGGTATATCTTATTTCCCCCTACAGTTTCCCCTTTCAGTCCAACAAATGGCTCTTTCTCTTATAATAATAAATACAATACAAAACAACAGAGGTAATTAGGCCACAGTTATGAGGGTTATATGGCTTAGCGTACATTCCCAATGTCCAGTCCATATGTATTTGGTACTTGACTTTAACATTCTACTATCTAACCATCACCATGAGTTTAAAGGTCTATATCTGACTCAATATTCATACTAACTTGCAACACAATTTTAAAAGTATCTTCTTAGATCTATAACACTCTCTTGACTCCTAAACAACTCAAAATTTAATTATGAGACTCTAGCTATCTGTTCTTCAACCACCTCAGAGACCTGAGAGGGATAAATATATCTGATTTTATAGGAAGTACAGGGCCTGCAGCTTCCCAAACTAAGAAATGACATACCAGTGGCTGCCTGGACAATTCCCATTTTCTCTCCATACATTACAGTATCGATCTTCAGTCATTTGGCCCCATTTCTCTGACAGACATTGATTGTAGAGCAGGGGTTATGAAGGACATACCTACCCTGTCTTGGCAGAGCTAGGCTGTTGACTTACCTGCTTCCAGGTTTTGTCCTTTTTGGACAGCATTCTGTCTACAGTTGGAGCAAGGGGCTTTTCCTACCAAGAGATAGGCTTGTGACTAATTCAATCATCTCCCACTAGAGATTCTTCGATGCTCATCTTCTACTTGGAGAAGAATAGGGGGTGCTGTCAGGAGTTGATATGTCTTGATATAAAAAAATCTAAAGTTACGAAAACATTTTTGAATGCCATACTCTGCAGATCTCTTGAGGTTTTTGAAGAGGCCCTATCTATCTCTTATATTAGGGTAAGCAGATGTTGCTTGTCTTGTAGCAGGTTTATTTCTGATTAGCTTAGAAAGTAACTATAATAGGCTATCATAGTACATAACAGAATGACCGGCTTGCATAACCATTAGTTTGCATTTCTTAATTATCCTAAACAGTTTGTGACAATTAGTAGTAAAAGGCCGAAACATAACATTTCATTTTTTTTCTTTACCTCCTAACTCTTCCATCCCATTTCTCTGGGGTGGGGTGTCCTTATATAACAGTCCCTCATCTCAGTTGAGAGGTCGTATGAGGGCCAAGAGTCTCCTCATTCATTGGGGGTTTACGAAGCAGTACCATCAGTGAAAAGTGTCTCGTTGCCCGGGAGAGAGAACTACTAAACAAACAAACCAATAAGCAGACAATAGATAAAAAGACTAAAAAATAGAAAAATATATATAAAAAATGAATAAAAATTAAAAATAAAAAGTCTATGTCCAAGTTCCCTTTGGTGTGTTAGTTGTAGTATTGATACCTTCTACTATATAGCTAAAATCCTACTATAAGTGAATAGATGCCATATGCGTCCTTCTGAGTCTGGGTTAGCTCACTCAGGATGAGCTTTTCTAGTTCCATCCATTTGGCTGCAAATTGCATAATTTCATTGTTCCTGCTAGCTGAATAGTATTCCATTGTGTAGATGTACCACAGTTTTCTAACCCATTCTTCGGTTGAGGGACATCTGGGTTGTTTCCAGTTTCTAGCTATTACAAATAAGGCTGCTATAAACATAGATGAGGAAACTTCCTTATGATTCCGTGAAGAGGCATTTGGGTGTATACCCAGAAGTGGTATGGCTGGGTCCTGAGGCAAAGCTGGGTCCAAGTTTTCTAAGATGTCGCCAGACAGACCTCCATAGTGGTTGCACAAGCCTGCATTCCCACCAGCAATAGAGTAGGGTACCCCTTTCTCCACACCCTCGCCAGCATGTGCTGTCATTTGAGTTTTTGATCTTAGCCATTCTGACAGGTGTGAGATGGAATCTCAGAGTCATCTTGAGTTGCATTTCTCTGATGATTAAGGATGTTGAGCATTTCTTCAAGTGTCTCTCAGCCATTATGGATTCCTCCTTTGTGAATTCTCTATTTAGCTCTGTCCCCCATTATTTGATTGGATTATTTGGTTTCTTGGCATTTAATTTCTTGAGTTCTTTGTAGATTTTTGATATTAGCACTCTGTCAGATGTGGGGTTGATGAAGATTTTCTCCCAGTCTGTAGGCTGCTGTTTTGTTCGAATGACAGTGTCTTTTGCCTTACAGAAGCTTTTCAGTTTCATGAGGTCCCATTTATTGATTGTTGATCTCAAGTCCTGAGTTGTTGGTGTTCTGTTCAGGAAGTTGTCGCCTGTGCCAATTAGTTCAAGGGTTTCTCCCACTTTTTCTTCTAGTAGATTTAGTGTGACCGGCCTTATGTTGAGGTCTTTGATCCACTTGGACTTAAGTTTTGTACAAGGTGATAAGTATGGGTCTAATTTCATTCTTTTACAAGTGGACATCCAGTTGGACCAGCACCATTTGTTGAAGATGCTGTCCTTCTTCCATTGTGCCGTTTTGGCTTCTTTGTCAAAAATTAGGTGGCCATAAGTGTGTGGGTCTATTTCTGGATCTTCAATTCGATTCTATTGATCTACTGGTCTGTTTCTATACCAATACCATGCTGTTTTTACAACTATTGCTCTGTAGTACAGCTTGAAATCTGGGATGGTGATACCTCCAGATGTTTTTTTATTGTACAGGATTGATTTAGTTATTCTGGGCTTTTTGTTGTTCCATATGAAATTGAGAATAGCTCTTTCCAAGTCTATAAATAATTGTGTTGGTATTTTGATCGGAATTGCATTGAATCTATATATTTCTTTTGGTAGGATGGCCATTTTTATTATGTTGATCCTACCTATCCATGAGCATGGGAGATCTTTCCATCTTCTGATGGCCTCTTCAATTTCTTTCTTCAAGGACTTGAAGTTCTTGTCATACAGGTCTTTCACTTGCTTGATTAGAGTTACCCCCAGGTATTTTATATTGTTTGTGGCTATTGTGAACAGTGTTGTTTCCCTGATTTCTTTCTCAGCCCATTTGTTTGTTGTGTAAAGAAGGGCTTCTGATTTTTTTTGAATTAATTTTGTATCCACCCACTTTGCTGAAGGTGTTTAGCAGCTTTAAGAGTTCTCTGGTGGAATTTTTGGGGATTGCTTATGTATAATATCCTATCGTCTGCAAATAGGGATAATTTGACTTCTTCATTTCCAATTTGTATTGCCTTGATCTCCTTTAATTGTCTTATTGCTCTAGCAAGAACTTCAAGTACTATATTGAAGAGATACGTTGAAAGTGGACATCCTTGTCTTGTCCCTAAGTTTAGAGGAAGTGCTTCAAGTTTCTCATTGTTTTGACATGTAAAATTGTGGCTTCTTTGAATTCCTTCATAGTTTTAAGTTCTTCTTGAAGGGACTCTATCACTTTCCATAATGTGGAATTGTCATCGTTTTCATGTGTTTCAGTTGTGGTGAGGTGTTCGGGCTAGAAGAAATAGCATTGCTTTCTTTTGTTGGAGACATTTCGCTCTGTTTTTTGTTTTTGTTTTTTGGTCTGGGGCCTTTGGCCATGTGGAATTTTTTTGCTTTTTTCTGGACTTGGGTCCAAAGGGGGCGCTTTGGTGTAGGAGTAGCGTTGCCTTACTCCACCCCTATAAGGTGAGTCATTCAGCCCCGCCTCCCAGGTGGAGACCTAACTAATCCAGATGGTGGAGCTGTGTACAAGTAAGCTCTGGTTCCCCGCCGGAAGGGCCAGTACTAGTATAAAAGTCTGATATAGGACAGTTTCACATATCTCGCAGTTTGCCTGGGGTTGGTTCCTGTAGCGGGTAAATCTGCAGTTCAGCTCCAATAGCCTTGCCACTCCCGCGGCTTGTAAACTGGTCAGTTTCGTCACAGACTGCGATATGCGGTCTGAAGGCACTTTGCAGCAGAGCTGCGCTCGCTTCTAAGGGTCACAACTTTTTGCCAGATAGTTGGATCGTCTGTGTGAGACCTGGAAGTGCCCAGCAGGGTGGGCATTATCTCTGCGTGGGTTCTGAATCTGCCCGCTGGGTATTAGGTTGGAACTTACCGGGAGTCTCTCCTGTTGGGGGATGGGTGATCCCGATTCCCGGGTCCAGCAGCTTCCTTGCGTGTCAGAGTGTGGGAAGGAGCATCCTGTCCAAGGATCTTCCATGGTCCCTGGGTAGCTGGGTGAGATTTAGAAGGGGTTGTGCCCTTTGTACAGCATCCTGCAACACTTACCGCCTTGTGACTGTTAACCCTGAAATCAAAATACGTCCGCGCAGATAGTTGCCATCTTGGATCCTCTACTTCCTGTAATCTATTGGATCGTTATTTACCGATCTAATTTTTTTCTGGCTAATACAGGGTTTCTCTATATGCATTTATGGTATTTTCTTCATCTTATGTTTAGGCCACTTTTTATAGGCATTTTTCTCTTTATTTCATTTTCATAGTCATTTTCTTCAAATGTTTATTAAACTTCTCTTTTGGCATTCTTGTAATTAACCATACTTTCATAGGTGATCTTGTGTCATTTATCTTTCACTTCCTTTATGATTTAAGCTTAACTCTCTTTGCATTTTCCCCTCTGGTTTTATTTGTGACATTTCTGCTTTTAACTCGTGTATTTATTTCTAAAACAAAGTTTTTTTCCAGAATCGTCAGTTCATTGTAAAGTGTTGCTTTACCTCTGTTTTCCCTTTTGCCTGTTTGGTTTCCTGGTGGCAACACTTCCATCATCTGCATGTGGCTGCCTTATTATTTATTCACATTTTATTTTGTAGATTTAAAGTGGCTTACTAAATTTACAACTCACAAACACTCTGATATGACATGATAGTGAAATACAAGATTTAAAAGATAATTTATTCCATGTCTATAAGGGGTGTGGGTGGAAGTCAGGGGACAGTTTCCAGGAATCTGCTTTCTTCTTCCACCATGTAGGTTCATAGAATCAAATCATGTCATCAAGCTTGGCAGCAAGTGCCTTTACCCACTGTGCCATCTAGCTAGCCCGTACAGTATACATTTTGTAAGGTGGTAAGTTTCTATAGTCATTTATTTTGAGCTCTTTTGCCCTCTATGATGGCTTGTGTTGACAGTTATAGACACATTTCATTCATGTTTGTCTCTTACTATGTTGCCCACAGGGAGGATGAAGTACTAATAATGTTATGTTTTTAATTTTGTTGAGATTGTAGACATTGAGTGATTGATTTAGTTTTTCTGTGTTATTTCTGAATTCACAGCCAATAGGAATTTATGTGTATTTGTTTGTTTATAGGCAGTCACATAACCAGGAAAAGCAATGAGAAAAATCTAATTTTTTAACTTAATTTGAGACCCATGAAGACTGAATGTTCAAAGACTGTTGGTCAAGCAAAGAATAAGTATCTAACAAAAAAATAGGGGTGTGGGGAATGAGGAAAAGATAGATGGGTCATAGAAAACCTGAAATACGGAAGAATCCGAAAGTCGAGGGGCTATAAAAGAAAGAGGTCAGAGAAACAGTGATCGGTTGAAGCTAATGATGACAGGTCAAGGAAGACTGGGTTGGAACAGCAGCAATTAAAGATGAACTTCAGCTGCTCTTCCCTGACCTTAATGGGAGCTGCTGACTGAAGGAAGACGCAAAATGAAGGTGAGCAGAAACCAAGGAATCACCTGGGGGAAACACTCAAGTGAAGATTTGAGAGCCTAAGTTTGACTGTTAAGTTTTCTGAATAGGTTAACATAAGACTTAGCAGTTTCCTCCCTGAGAGCTGGACTCTGGGCTCTGCCTATTGCAAGGAGGAAATGAAGCCTGATGCTATCCAGGAACAAGTCACAAGCTGACAGTGGACAGTGTCCACCTGGCACAGTTTGTCACCACTACCATCCCTCTGCAGCCCGAGACTTCACCTAGCTTCACCTTTGGGACTGAGGATCCTCAGGCACTAGCACACATGCCTGGCAGCAACTTAAGTCTAGGACCACCCTGGCCGTCTTGCCAATTAAAAGGCATCCTTTAGGCATTTTCCTCAGAGGAGCCTGTGTGCTTGCCTTTGTCTTCTCTAACTTTCTGGCTTCTCTCAGGTCCCTGTGTCAAGTCAAAGCAGATTTCTTTAAGTTGAAAACTGCTCAGCCTATTTGTTCTGTGCCATCTTTGTGTGCCTACACATGACTCAAAAAAAGCAGGTGAATGGCAAAGGGTGATTGCATTCAGATGCCCAGAAAAAAAAAAAGGCCACTTGCTTAAAGGTTATTCTGTATTTCAGCCTGGCTTACCATCTGTGTAACCCTGGAAAATGTCATTTAATCTTGTCTTCTGAGGAAAAAAAAAAAGAGGGGGGATTGTAGTGTTCAAAACCTAGTTGAAGAATCGAGAGATATAAAATATGCAGAGTTGTGGTGTTTGAAGAGTGGAGTTATTTTTAAAATGTCCTTAACACTTATTTCATGGATTTGATCCCACAGAAGACAAGTAACAGCTTAAGGATCAGGGCACTAGGGTCATGGGAATCCTGGACTGAGGGTGCAGTCATTGCCCAAGCCAGAAACCCTATGATATGTAAGTATAGAGTGGGTTAGGGTGATAGGGGAGCTCTGGAGCCAGGCATAGCCAAGCTATGCATTGCATTCCTAGGGTAAGGGAAGGCTGGATCAGGACCAATGCAGGACTCCACCTGGTCCAACCTATCACTACTCCTCACCTCTCAGTTCGTCTGCACCACCTCCTTCTGTCCTCTCTCTCATATCGTTATTACCCTTAGTCTGGTGCCTTCTATGATGGCTTTGATATATTAAACACCTAAACTGAAATTTTCCTTCTCCCTGTTTATATAATTCTCTTGCTTTTAAGGTATAGTGCAAAGTGCTATATGCGACTCCTTCTCACACTGTGGCCCAAGCAATTCATTGTGATTATAGCCACTCCAGACTTCTTTATGTCTTCACTGAACTCTTCATTTTCCTACTTCCAATGCTTGGCACATCTGTTTTTGAGGTTGGAGAACCCTCCTTGACACTTCATATTTCTGACTCCTACTTCTTTTCCAGGTGTCAGACTGAGTGTTCTTTCAAAGCTGTAAAGCATCTCCCTTCCTGCTCACTGTCCACTTTGTTTTCCTTATGCCTAACACCTTTTTCTCCAATTCTTTTTTTTTTTTTTTTTGGTTTTTTTCGAGACAGGGTTTCTCTGTGTAGCCCTGGCTGTCCTGGACTCACTTTTGTAGACCAGGCTGGCCTCGAACTCACAAAGATCCACCTGCCTCTGCCTCCCGAGTGCTGGGATTAAAGGCGTGCGCCACCACTGCCCGGCTTTTTTCTCCAATTCTTATGCCTACTTGCAATTAGATATTTACTTGTGGGGACAGTCATTTAATGTTTTTCTTCATCCCAGGTATGCCCACCTTACAAAGACAAAGACAGTGTCTATTTTGTTCTTCGTTGTAGCTGTGATACCCAGAACAAAGCCAGACTCATAGTGATCATTCAGTAAGTGTCTGTCTGTTGAATAGCTGACCAAGTAACAACGAACAAAGCATTGGGTAGGTTGTCAGGTTCTTGGGCCTTAGAGGAAATGTAGATAAGCCCAGGTAGCTAGAAAAACTAAGGGAAGTCTGCAGGCTGAAGGTCAAGTCCTATCATACTAACTCAGGAAACTTAATATTAGAGGAGACAAAGACACAAGATAATGAACTGGGAAAAGCATTTGAAAACTGTGAGGTCAGAGTTAAACCCTCATTATAGTGCAGCAGGAATCTAATGTGAAAATACAGTAAGAACTGCAAGTATCATCCAGTTTCCCATGACTTCTTGATAAGGGAGGTGATATATTTTGACCCTATACCTTCTGGGTAATGAAAAGAAGTTATGGGCACACTTGGGATGTCATGGATATGTGCACTGAGATCTCACATTGGAGAGGCATCTGACAATTGCAATAAACTGTTAAAGGATGGATGACTGTGTTATTGGGTAAGTCAGACTTGGCTCACTCTAAAAGGCATTTATAGAAATAATGTAGGCAATACAATAAAAATTATTTGCATAAGGCAAGGTACTATAGATTGGTATCAACACTCAAAAAGTTAGAATACTGAAAAAGCAGAAATAGTGCCACTAGCCAAGACCAGATCAATGTTTAAGAATCAGGATGATCTAGCTTCTTCACAAAAGGAGTCTTTTCCTCTGTCATTTGGTTTTGGGGATGAGAGCCACACAGAAAGATGGTGGCTTGCTCGGTCTTGCACAGCTCCAACAGAGCCTAGAGTAGAGAGGAGTTCTGAATACCAGCACTGAAGTGACGTTGTTATAACTTCTACCCCAAGTGACATATAACTGAAGATTGTCACTTCTGTGGCAGGAAGGACGAAATGAGGGGAGTTTAAAACATGAGAAAATAATGTGTCCTGTCCCAACACAGGTTATAGACTCACAGTGTGGTATAGTGGTGCTAGGACTGAACATACTACACCCTCCAGGTTTTTACACAGTCTGAGCACAAAAAATAAAAGAAAAAAAAACCTTATTTCCTGCTTGTTAATCTGATTGGGACTCTGGACATATGTAAATCAGAGACATTCTGGATACTGACCAGACCTCCCATGTAATAGAATTTACAGTGTCCAACGTGTCCCCGATTTGCTTGCTGACAATCCAATCAACCAGCAGGTCAAGGGAGTGACTTGGGGCTTTGTAATTGTTTACCTAATTCTAACCAACAAAGACAAATTGCTTATGGAATTAAAGCTGTCAGGAATTTAGGAGAAAGTGAACAAGTCAGCTTTGTGTTTGTGAAAGTCAGGGAGACTTATTGTAAGCAGGGATGCACTCTACAGTGTAGAAAACAGACTTTTCAAAGTCCAGAGTTGAAGGTGTAGTGTTAGGAAACTACTACAGCAGCTTGGTTTTCAGGATTGAAACCGTGAAGGAGAAGGCAATTCTAGATAAAGTTAGAAAACATCACAAATAATACAGGAATCAAGAGTAGGTGATGGAACAAACCCCTGTAGCTACCCAAGTTTACCACAAACGTAAATATACATTTTTTTGAAATTCCTACAGAAGATGGGTTAATCTTTCCTTTTTCAGAAAGGAAATGCTAAGGAGCCTAGAAGAGACATCTGAGATGTCGGTGACATTGGGTCTTTAGGCTTGGTTACTGGTCATAAGTGTGCTCTAACTTGATGAGAAAATTATCAGATTGTATTTAAGATGTATCTTTGTGTTTCATATCTAATTAACAGCCCAACACTTAAGTTCCCATCAGGACCTGTCTTCATGCTTAGAATTATGCATTAGTTAGAGTAACAATAGTGCTTTGCTTATTCATTTAATATTTTCTTTTTAAAAATTTTGTGTGTATGAATGTTTTGCCTGCATGTGCATATGTGCACCACATGTATGCCTGGTGCCTTCTGGAGCCAGAACAGACAACTGGATCCCTTGGACTTGGAGTTAAGGTTATCGTGAGCTCCTATGTGGGTGCTTGGACCTTAACCACCCTAAGTAATTATGACCCTCACATTGACATTAGTTGTGATAGCTTCTTCATGGCCTGCTGTGTTGAGATGATGCCTCTTTCTTTGCCGTGCTTGCATAGTTAGAAAAACACTTTTCACTTAGTTTTCACTTTGGGTCCAACATGTTTATGCAGTAGGCTGTTCTCTACATTCAAGGTTATTCTCTGAGAGCACCTTCTTAGATGTAGAAACATTAGGTTGGATTCCCTCAAAGTTAAGACATGTACAGTGAGTCTCCAACCTGTATTCTCAGAGGCAGAATCATGGATTTGAAAGACAGACCTAAGGAACTTAAACATCTGTGGGTTTGGTATCCATGGCGGTTCTGGACAACATCTAGCTTAGATACCAAAGGATGGCTATATCTTCAAATTACTCCAACAGTCTTGGCTTCCTCCAACCTTCTCCCACTGTTATATGCAACTATCATGCATAAAAATGGCAAGTTTTTCTTATATAATGTTTTCAAATATCTTTTTTACTTTGCACCAATATGAAGTTGATGAGCCTCTGACTCACATCTTACACCTCTCCCACTCTTGAATTTCCCAGGGTGGTCAGTGTGATACCAGCATTTGGAGGGCTTCAGTTCTCTGAAGGTCACATTTTCTCAAACTATATCTGGATCTTGAAACTAAGCACAGAACTGAAAACCAACAGGAATTTAAGGGCTATCCTCTTTCTTCAAATTTGAAAAGCAAAATATTAGTTTTTCTCTTAGTTCTATGGCCATGTATGAGCTTGAACTTATTTGTGACTTCGGTCTTTTGGATATTAGTTCTACTTTTCTACATGTCGTTTTGGTCATTTTCCTTTCTGTCTTCTAGATTTGTTCTTTAATTAAAAACTAACCTTTTCTTTGAACTATAACAAGGTTCAATTTTCATATGTAATCCTAAAAGGAATACTTCAAATATTTGAACCATGATTTGTTGAACTGTTTAACACTTATGATTGTCCATCCTATAAAATTTAGTTATTTGTTTTTTACAGGAACAATTTCATAATGAGAAAAAGAAACACTCATTTCAAGGAACAAGTCATCCCAACCCAACCTTCTTCCTTTAAGAGACACCTCAGGCTGATAGGTTAGGCAAATGTAGTAGATCAAGGGTCTATATCTACAATGAGCTTGACATGAGCTTGACATGAGCCTCCACCATGCAGAAGTTACAAGGCATGAGCACATGAGCTATTTAAAATATCTGAATGCTTAAGTAAACAGGAGACCTAATAACTAGTTAGTTCAAAGCCTCTGATGTACAAGTGAATGTCAGTCAGGATGAGAGCTTGCAGTGCATAATCTACTCCTGGCATTCTCCTGGTTACTACTGGATAATTATTTGGATGAAATGTCCTAAAAAATATTTTCTAACAATGTGTAAGTGATAGAACTATGATAGATTATTGGAATCAGAGCAAGGAAAATAGAACCCACAGTGATAAATATTATTCTTTACTTGAGATGGGAGGTTGACTGTTATTAGAAGCTCAGTATAAATAATGAAAATACAAGTAGTATAGATAAAGATATATGGGCAAGACCTAATAAAGACTGCGCTTCTCTGTTCCTGTCATTGCACACTGAGGTACACAAAAGGGCAGGTGTCCCAGGATGAGTATCAAAAGCAACTCAGAAGACTTGAATTCTTATCTTACGGGGGTTTGTTGATGAAGAACATTTATGATCTGACAACTGTCTTTCAGTATCTCGACCTTTTCCTCTCCAAGAAAGGGCAAACTTTCTGTGCAGCCAGGAGCTAGAGATGGGACAGCAGGACTTAATTCTAGGCAGTTGTACTTGAGCTAAGAAAAGAGACAGGTTGTAGTGTTCAGGAGTGTGCATAAATGGAATAGACCCTTCCCGCAACATTGCCATTTCTTCTCTGCTTCTGGGTTTAAGATGTGGAAGATTCCATTTCCTTCCTCACTGAAACTGAGTGTAGCCATATGATTAGTTCTAGTCAATAAATCAGGAGTAGAATTGAGACTTGTCTCTTCTGATTCAAAGCATTTGGTTTCTAGAGTTTGCCTTTTCAGCATGTGTTCCCTTTGGGTTAAAATGGATTTGAGTAGCCACCTTGATCTCTTGGAGTAAATAAGTAATTTACATGCCAGTCCATCCCATCACTCAGACCCTGCCACACAGCTATGTGGAACTGGTGGTAGTCTGAGTATAGAATAACCCAAATACTACTCAGCTATCAGAAACAAGGAAATCATGCAATTTGCAGCCAAATGGATGGAACTAGAAAAGCTCATCCTGAGTGAACTAACCCAGACTCAGAAAGATGCACATGGTATGTACTCACTTATTATAGTACAGATAACTATCCTACAATCAACACACCAAAAAGATCAGGAACATAGATTTTGTTACCTATCAAGGGGACAATTTGCCCTAGGGGTGCTACCATGTAGGCCCCCAGTGCAAGAGGAAGTTCGTAGCCCTCATATGACTATTGAACTGAGAGGGACTGATTTGTAGGGACACTCCACACTGGAGGAGTAGGATGGGTGGGAGAGGGAGGAGAGAGCGGGAGGATAGAACCAGGAGGAGTGGAAATGGGAGGGGTGGAAAGAGACCACTATGATGGAGATATGACTTGATGTAATAAACATTATAATTAAAAAATAACCCTTTGCTGTTTCTATCCATGGAAGTCTGTGGGTTTTTTTTTTTTTTTACTTCAACACTCTTTCTAACCTGATGGACCCAAATACCTTCATGATAAAGTAGATCCTATAGTAAGCCCTGGGCTCTTGACAGGTGTTTGGTTTGGTGTCTCACGTCTTGAATTCCTTGCTTTTACTTTCTTTGCTACATTGCCTTCAAACTGTGATTTAGTCAGCAGGGATTTCCACTGGCTCCAGGACCTCCTAGGAAATGAGTTCCAGGAAAGAAGGGCAAGATGATTCTTCTTATGAGCACATTTTGCTGTGCTCCACAGCATGCCAGCAGTGTCACAGATTTGTGGAACCTGTTCACTTGGGAAACAGCTGAAAGTTCACTCAATAAAGATTTCATATTCAGACTAACACACACAAACATGAACACATGCACATGACACACACTCATAGAGAAAGAGACAGAAAAACAAAAGACAGAGCCAACACACACACACACACACACACACACACACACACACACACACACACA